>CAAKHG010049464.1:0-10527 GCA_901007715.1 Dactylopterus volitans | reverse complement strand
AATGTTCCACAACAAGGTTCAAGGTTCAAGGTAAACTTTATTTTTTTATAAACTTTAAACAACATTTTGGGACAAGTAAATGAAATCACTTTGCCTTCATATTCAGGCTTAATGAAGAGGGCTGTCAGGTATTTTGGCGTGCGCGCTATGCGTGTGCGTGGGGGTGTGTGTGTGTGCGTGCAGTGTGTGTGTTGTACCTCGTATCAGTGATGTAATCCCTAGCTTGGTAACAAAGACGTTATCCAGTTCCTCGCTGCCCGTGAACAGCTCAGCCACCACATACAGGTTAGGACGCACGGTTCTGGCCACGCCCAGCAAGAACTGATGGCCGGCGGCAAGGCGACACGCCACAGGCAGCACAAGAGGTCAGTGTAAAGAGGGGCAGCAAACACACACGCACACACACACAAGCTTGGAAATATATAGAAAGAGGAAGGAGGAGGAGATTAATTTGTCGGGGAAACAGCCGGTTAGTGTTGATGAAGCTCAAAGCAACAACATGCAGTCAGGAACACAGAGAGTGAGGGTATTAAAGGCAGGGAGGAGGGGAGGAGACAAACACACTCCGTTAGCTTGTACCTCTTATCAGGCTGCTAATTCCCAGCCGGTTAACAAACACATTGTCAATGAGCTCGCTGCCTGTAAAAAGTTCGGCTATCACATAAAGATTGGGCCTGACCACTCTGGCTGCGTCCAGCATGGCCTGGACGAGACAACACACCACCGTCACACACACACACACACACACACACACACACACACACACACACACACACACACACACACACACACACACACACACACACACACACACGCACACGCACACGCACACGCACACACGGAGAAAAGAGAGGTGGTCAGTGTTCAACGTCAGCGGCTCAGACTCCACGCAACCTGGAGCGACGCCTTCCGTTCCCGCCGTTAGCTAACCGTGCATTGACGTGGTGATTGGCGTTTCTGAGGGTTCTGTCAAAGCTTTGCCTTTAACATCGACCGGTTTTTAGCGTGTTTAGCTGACCGCCCTCGTGATATGAAACACACCTGATCACTGACTGATATCTTAGCAGGCTAGCTTACATGCACAGTTACTGGCTACAGACCCATGAACAAATATTTTATATTAGCTGATCTCAACACGTTGGCGTAACTGGACATTTGCAGGCTTGGAGGCAAACTGTAACATGGTAGAGTTGTCAGAAGGACTGGATGTAGCACGTAGCCACCACGGGTGAAGTTCCACCTGCTGGAAACACACAGTCTAACACCTGGGCATCACGTTTGCCATCTTATGGTACATTAAAATCAGGACCTCGTACCTCAGCTACATGCAGCGGCGTGGAGTGGCAGTTGTCCAGTCGGACCCCATGGAAGTATTTTGCTGTGATTTCCGTGTATTTCTTCATGTGGGCCCACAGGTATGGGCAGTCCTCCGGCCCGTTGCCATAGCGAAGTTTGACGCTGTCGCCCCAGCATATCAGCTCCCGGCGCAGGTAGACGTTGGAGCCTGAAGGGGGCGGTAGAGATGCACTCACACAGACGCCCAAAATATGACCGTCATATTCATGACGGCAACAGAAAACTGAATGAGTCACGAGATTGCTATTCGAGGTGAGTGGAGCGCTGCTCTGAAGCTGTGGAGCTGCCATTTTAAAATAAAAACTACAGGTAGGAAACTGACAATGACTCAGAGATTACAGATTACATCTCATCAGATTACAGAACACCACGTGAGGAGACATGAGGAGGGGAAGGAGCTGATTGGACGGAAATGGAGGGAGAACACGCAAAGACAGTCAGGTTTAGGATTTACATCCATTTCTGTCCATAATAAATGTAGTGAGGACTGTGACCTATCTGGACTCAAATATGCCATCGCTCCACTATCTCATCCAGTTAGACGTTTGTGTGGAATTTCGTCATAATTTGTGTTGATTAAGACCAGAAACGTGTCACCGAGTTCGCATGAACGGGACGGACGGAAAACCCGGAGATGCGGCTCCTCTGGCCGCCGCCGCCGCCGCATTTCAGTCGGCAACGGGGAGAATGAGGCGTCAACCGCCTGAGCTCACCTGGCTCGGCAAAGTTCCGCAGCGGGTCGTCGCTCATCACCCAGCCGTTGTGGGCCAGGAAGTGGCACGTCTTGTCCGGCTTGTCCAGCAGCTGCAGCTCCTGCTCCAGAGTCATTTCCTCGTACGGGAAGGTGAAGTACCTGGGACGGACGGATGAAGACACGCTGCTGACCTTCTGCACCACTCACATGACAACTACAACCTCCCCGTCCTGCTTATCTGCCATGTGTGATGAAGGGCCAATGAGATCTCAGTCAGTTTTAACCGGACCGAACCAGGTGAGAACCGGGTGAGAATGCGACCTGAACCCCCTGACGGTGACGGTCCAGAGAGAAGAACCCTTTACTCCAACACACCACGCTGCAGGTCCCCCTATTTCATAACCACCCACGATCATTCGCATCCCTTCTCCCCTCCCCCCTCTTTAAAGGGGGCGTGTCCTGGTAGCCCCATGGCGGCATCCGCGGTTGGATTCTGACATGGACCTTTGCTGGTGTCATTCTGCATTTACATAAAAACAAACAAGAAACCCCTTACCTGGTAACCAGAGGGTTCTCCCTGCTAACGGGGCCTAGTTTGGGGCCGTGGTCAGCCATACGTTCATACACTACATTTCCCACAATGCAGTTGATCGCCTGAGAAAGGAGGACAGGATTAATCAAGTCCTCATCAAAATTTAGAACGTTTTTTGACGACTTTCCTGGAAATCCGCTTTAAGCTGGAATTATGGCCCTGCGGTCGTATTCCTACACCCACAAGTGAAGTTACAGATCGTATGTTTCATTCATTTGGTGTAAACAAATGACAAAATGAAAAGGAAAAAAAACATTCCTATGCACGTACAGAGGATCAAGGACTACAAAATACACTGTAAAACCTGTTGTACTGCATCGCGCCCACAAACCTACCTGCTCCTGATGCTGCTGCACAACGTGATACTGCTCCTGATTGAGCTGGTCCAGCTTCTGTTGCAGCCAGTCACAGCAGTCCTCTATGTGCTGGGGGGAGGCGCTGTGAGGAGACATGGAGCAACACCTCGAGTGGCTGCGTAACAGCACCGCGCACGTTTCAACCACTTGAGAGGTTTCAGAGAGAAATCGTTTTTAACGTTATTCTACATCCTCTGCATGAGCGTGTCAACGGGAAAGGTCCTGTTTTACGTTCCCGAACACGACGTTCCTGTTCATACATCGAACAAACTCAAGGAAAGGAGATTTCCCCATTGACATGCACTGATCAAGCATAACATTATGACCGCTGCATGTTTACCACAGAATATAATGCAATAAAGTTATGCATGAGCGGGGTGACCAAAATATTAGGGACCCCTCCCAGTGTGACCCAGTACAGTCCAACAGCGTCACAAACCACAGTCCCAATAACAATCATTCAAACATGTCAACACCTTTCTCACACACATTCAGTGCAGTGGTCATAATGTTCTGGCTGTTCGGTGTACGTTACAATGAACAGTAACACTTGTAACGGGCGCCTGCACGTGCAGTTTGAAATAAAAATGAGCAGCCGATCATATGAGGTCAGACCTGTGAGGTACGAAAGTCTCCAGAGCCGAGTCCAGGTCCACTGTGTTGCCATAGCGACGGTAATGTGGGTCCTTGATGATCTTCAGGCCCTTCTTCCCTCTGGTCTTACTGCGGTCGGGCTTGGCGGCTTCGAACACAAGCGTGGAGACAGTTAAGGCCTGTGAAACGGCAGCGAAGTCCAAGTCCCTGCCGGCTCCTACTGCCTCAGAGCGTCTGTCTGCTCCAGCGTTTATTTACTCCGACACGATGAAAAAAAACAGTTCAACTCTATTTGATTCTCAATGTTTAAAGGGTTTTCAGATTGGATAAAGCCACAGAATCCATCTTCATAAGTATGACAAAAGTCCATTCTCCAAAGAAACATTTTGTCAAAATGTCCTAGCATGACGTAACGTAGCGCAGAGGTTGAAAAACCAGCCGCATGAGTGTTATCGCCTACGTAGAAGCGCCAACAGTACAGT
Source organism: Dactylopterus volitans (assembly GCA_901007715.1). Classification (NCBI taxonomy): domain Eukaryota; kingdom Metazoa; phylum Chordata; class Actinopteri; order Syngnathiformes; family Dactylopteridae; genus Dactylopterus; species Dactylopterus volitans. Next base: position 6,453 of record CAAKHG010049464.1, on the reverse strand, counting down.
GGCGACACCTACTGGCCCAGCTGGGCACGTGCATAGAGATGGCTCCTGCAGCGGCATCTCGCCTGAGACTCTGCGTCTGCAGATCTACGCACCATCACACAGAAGAGCCCTGAACTGCCCCACCGCCACGTCCACTTTGACCTGGAAGAACTCCCACAGCCGGATTTGAGGGAAGACGTCCTGCCACATCACGCTGCGGATGGCCTGAAACACACACACGCACACACACACACACACGCGCGCACGCAAGCATCACCAATCTGATCCTTGAAATATCTCTTCATTAATCATTAGAAATATGACGATAGTAATGATTTTCATCCCTCAAAATTCTCATTTTTTTTAAAAGCTTGGTTTAAAAAAAGTTTTTGTTTTTTTTTTGGTTAATTTGCAGTCACAATCCCAACAAATTCACAGGATTTCTTTCAAAAACATAAAGAGTTGATGAGGAAACTGCAGTGTATTTCTAATAATCAAATTCTACATTTTAAGGATGATATCTCGCGATGGTATGAAGCAGCTGAATAAGACTGGGGGGGGTACTCTGCAACACACACACACACACACACACACACACACACACACACACACACACACACACACACACACACACACACACAACCTGGTGAACCCAGGGCGCCCGCTCACATTCAGATGGTCTTCACTGGTAATATTGGCAGGAAGCCCTTTGGCGGCGTAGCGTCCGTCAGCGACTCTGGTGGTCAGGTGCCAGATGGCTCGGTCCAGGACCCAGGCCGGGCGCAGGTGGGGGGAGTTCACCAGGTTGTAGCCGCATTCTGGGTGCTCCCGGATCCAGGTGCTGTTTGCCGCTGTGAAGACAAAACAGTCACCGGCGCCTGATTAATGGCTGACGGAGGCACTGCTGACCAATGACGAGACAGAGAAAATCCTGCTCTTGTATTTGTGACCATTAGCGAGTCTCTGGGTTGGACCGGGTCATTAACGGTGCTGAAAAAGATGATGGAAACATTTATCTTTGCTGATATGGCTCCGGACACAGTGGCTGATGACCAATATTTTACTTGGGTATCAGGATGTTTCATGTTGCATCGTTAGTATTTCTTATTTGCCACGTTTGAAAAACAAGCTAACATGAAGAGTAGCTATGAAGACAGACTTGACACACACTCGGCTGGTATTCATAGATCAGAAAAGTGTCTTTAAAAGTGTTTCAAATACATTCACGAGTCAAAAAAGGATGGATCACATGATGAACTTTGCTTCCACAACAGCTCATGGACCCGTTTTACTTTTTAACGTGTCGCCCAGCATCAGTAACTCTAAGTCTGTCTTTAACCTTTAAACCCGGCTCATTTTACTGCTCGACCTTTTCCGAGGGTGTGTGTGGTGTGGTGTGGTGTGTGTGTGCGTGTGTGTGTCTCATGCTAAAACACGAGGGCGGCACCAAGCGGCACTGCGGCCTCATTTATCCTCATGTGGCCATGAGACGAGACCGCCGATGTCACGCAAAGACCAAGGAACACGTATGTTGACTGGCGAGACACAGTCGCCATGGTGACATCAAAGTGACGGTGTGCTGGGCGCGCTGGGCTGGTCTCGCTCTACATCATCAGCTCTCCACTTCGGGTCGACCTGAGCAACTTGACGAGGTCAAAAGGTTAAAAGAAACAAACTGCAGCACGTGGCACTGACACCGAGCTGCTCTGACCTCAGAGCCGCTGAACTGCAGGACTTCATATTCATAAGAGTCAAACACTGCACACCGTTTCCAACTCTTTGTGCGACAGATTAATTCTATTTACAGGTTTCATACCTATAAAAAAAAAAAAAGAGAGAGAAGATGGGGAAATATGATCCAACCCCGGCTGCTCCGGTCAGGGACAAAGTATTCTGAGGTGACGTCATAGAGGGGGAGGTGGCCACCGTTAAAGTGTGACACGTCATGACCTTTGTCTCCATTCATGTGCTGTAATGACTCCACACAGGGTTTCTCTGCTCCAGCAGACATCAACAAGTGTCTCCTGACATCACTGTAATCATAACACAGCAGCGTGTGACACAGAGTGATTTAATATGACCACCACAGTGGTCTGAAGTCAATGACGCAGGTGACTGTGTCTGGTATTGAAGGTGTCTTGGTAACGTACTTTGACTGGAAATGAAAGAGATATTGAAATTGAGGTGGACACGTCCCTGCACGAGTCTACACTGGTTCAGCAGCTCACGCACACACACAACCCATCAGCCAATCACGCGGCAGCAGCTCACTGCATCCAGGCGTGTAGGCGTGGTCAAGAGGATCTGCTGAAGTTCAAACCAGCATCAGGATGGAGGAGAAAGGTGGTTCAAGTGTCTCTGAACGCGTCCTGGTTGCTGGTCTGAGTGTCCCAGCAGCTGCTGGTCTACTGGGGTTCCCACACACAACCATCTCTAGGGTTTACAGAGGACGGTCCCACAAAGAGGAGACACCCAGTGATGCTCGGTTCCTCTGTGGAGAACATGAACTGTTGATGCCAGAGGTCAGAGGTCAGAGGAGAACGGCCAGACTGGTTCCAGCTGATAGAAAGACGACAGTTACTCAATGAACCATCGTTACAGCCGAGGAAGCAGGAGAGCATCTCTGAACCCACAACACCTCCAACCTGGAAGCTGATGGACCACAGCAGCAGGAGAACCTTCTGTTCGGTACATAAACAGCCACACAGCCACTCACCGGTGTGATTGTACACCACGTCGGTGATACACAGCATGTTCCACTCCTTCTTTAGCTTCTCCACCAGCACTCCCACATCCGCCCAGCCGTAGCTCCGACCGTGGGGGCTGAACTCGGGGCTGAAGGTCAGCTGGTCCGCCAGCGAGTAGCAGGACCTGGACAGGCCGAGAGTCTGCAGAGGCGTGAAGTGGATCATGTTGTATCCTGTTGAACAGCAGTAATAATGGTGAGGAGCGTCGAGGGAGGGGAACGGCTGTCAGCACGTAGCAACGAGTGTCAGGACGGCCTCGTCACTTTAAAAAAGGAATTACTTTTAGTTACTAGTTACTTCTCCCAAAAAGTAACCGAGTTACTAACTTAGTCGGATCACTCAGATGAAAGTAGCTTCAGTGAGTGTAGTTATCGTAACGCGCCGCATATTATTGACAATAGCAGTAACAGCATTGTAACCATGGAAACAGTAATGATTTTGATTACTCGTTAGTAACGCTGTTTCTTTCTAACGCCGTTTTCAAATAAGACGATTAGCTGTGGCTGTAGTGACCTCAGGCATGCTCAGGACAAACAATCACACACACACTCAGACACACACACACACACCTGACTCCTTTGCGACTCTCAGCCGATCCGGCCAGTCGTCGAGGTGCCCCAGACATTTGGACAGGTAGGTCTGGATGGTGATGCAGTCCAGCGGGAGGACGTGGTGGTCCACGCCCACGTGGAGGACCGGGTCGACCACGATGTAGCCTTTTCCCGATTGCTCGGTGTCTCTGCGAGGGAACGTCGACAACTCAGCTGCTACACAACACACAGGGCGCTAAGAGAACACCGGAGAATCCACGTAATCATACTCAAGCGGAGGGAATCGTAGCGCTGTGTTTTTCTGCACGTCTAAAGACCAGTTATACTTTCTGGAAATGGAGCAGAAGGTGAAGTAATAAAGAGACGGAGGCAGGCAGATGCTCTCACTCGTGTTTGTGGGTGAACACGATAAAGGAGAAACAAAAGGACTTTTATTTTATCACGCATCACTACTAGTGCTGTCAAAGTTAACGTGTTAATTTTTGCACTAGCGTGTTAAAGTCAGCGCGATGAATGCGGCTGCCAAAAAAAGTGTTGACATGTTTGAATGATTGTTATTGGGACTGTAGTTTGTGACGCTGTTGAGCTGTCCTGGGTTACACTGAGATGGGTCCCTAATATTTTGGTCATCTCACTCATAAACATCAGGGTGACCATAATATTAGGGACACCTAATCATTTTCCCGGGTGCTTCACCTCCGCTGCTACCACCCATTCCTGGTGGAGACACTGCTTCGTTTGAGGGCGGTGGACCTAGTCCAGTGTTGGTGCGCCACGTCTCTCCCTCCTCGCGGCGTCTTCTATCGTCAAATGCACATTTGTGTGAATAAACATGTCGTGCGTTTATTTCCGCATCACCGGCTGAGAGTCTGCTTGCGGTTCAACACCCGTTGCCATGGTAAATGGCTACGACACGTCAGTGTAACGCTGTTTCTTCAGTGCCATCGGCTACTCACCCGTGTCCAAAGAAGTACTGATATGACCCGGCTATGTGAACGTTCAGCGAGCAGAACTTATCGGAGTCCTCCTCCCTCCCTGTTGGGTAGTTCCAGGCCAGAGCACGGAAGTTGTTGCGTTCATACGCCTTCCCCTCCAGCGGGTAGTTGGTGTGCACCGTGACTCTCCTCCCCTGGAGACTCGGACCCAGGCGGAACTGAAGCTCGAACCCTGAGGAGGCGGAAACATCGCGACTGTTTCAATATGTGGCGCGCGAGTGACGTGCTTTAACGCTCGTGGACGTGCACGCGCACACAAGGCGCTTGTTTGCACTCTTTCTGATTGAAATGATTCTGAACGAAGGTTTCGGGTCGCCCGTTTCCATGTGACGAGATCGAAGCTGGTTGGGTGTTTCCATGACTGAAGCGCCCAATCAAAAAGGCCATGGGACATCGCGTGTTTGACGAGCGCTAAAACTGATTTCCTGTCGTCTCTTCAGCTTAAGTTACTACAGTTTTTTTTGCAGTAACAAGGAAGAGGAGGAGACCAGCACCAGAGCACCTTGCTCATGACTCTCCATGTTTTTACTGAGCGCCGGTTCCTCCTCACAAAACCAAAAATGTGTGGGTGAAGCTGCGACGGCAAAGACTGCTGGGAAAAGAGACACACTCGCGGAATTTTCCCAGCTAAAATGGAGGCAGAACTTTGGGATAAGGCGCCAATCATTCCCAAAGTTGTGCCGGCCGGAGGAGGCACTGGCGGCTCCAGATTATGACAGTTGAAGCTGCAATCTGGGCGTTTGCCATGTGACGCCACCGGAGGAGAATCCGTCTTTCAACACTCTGACGTGCAAATAAACAACAGGGTTGCAGGATATCACACACGTGCAGTCACATGACGCATTGCGACGGTTCGCCCAAACAATTGTGGGTCCCACTCGTCTTCGCTGTGGACCATGAAAGGCTCGTCTAAATATAGGACGCTTTCACAGTTAGCCAACAAACGAAGAAAAAAAACCCCTATCAGGTTCAGAGTGCTGTAGCTGTAAATGTCAGGAGGTGTGCTCCTTTCCAAGACGAGCTGCTACTTCTTCACACTCACTCACTCACACACACACACACACACTGACACACGCACACACTTCACTAATTCAACACTTGACAGTGTTGCTGCGCCGGGCTGTCGCTGAGCTTAACCGGCATTGCTAGCAAAGCCAGAGCAGCTAGTTTGGTGCCTTGAGATTTGTCTGTCCTTTATTATGTTCTCGGTGAAACAACGGCTACGATGTTGGCGATGCTGCAGGTGTCAAACAAAGACCGCCCCCCCGGCATGTCACACTAAAAGTCTTTCTGGCGAGCCACCGAGCGAAGAACAAAACCAGCCAAGTTAGCAGCGGTCGCGTCGTGTGGTTAGAAATCCAGATTCCGATGACTAAAACCTTTTGCAGTATTGCTTGAATTGGATAAAATGTCACTCCTGACACGTTATTTTAAGTCCGTGATCAAATTTGTTGACACCCTCCCGCCTTTACAGCCCGCTAGTCATGTGTTACGCAAATGAACTTGCGTCGCTAACGGTTGCGTTAAGGTGAAAACGAGTGCTGTCACACCAGCAGGCCGCCGCTGTTCGCCTGCTCCACCGCGGAGCGCAACACAGCAGCTGGTGAGGAAGCCAGCATGAAGGAGTCCGAGCAGCTGCCTCCTTCGCTGGAGGCCGGCTCGTTCACGCGGGGCGCAGCGGTCTGAAGGAGGCCTCACCTTGCTCCACTCTGAACAGAGTCCTCGCCAGGTTCTCCATGTCGTTGAGCATCAGGACTCGGATCTGCTTCATGTGTTGGGGCAACATCTTGGGTTCTTGGGAGTTTCCTGGCCCCTGTTCTCCTGGAAAAGTGGACAACAACCATGTTACCGAGTTGAGACCTGACCTTGAAGGTGGAACATGTTCTCAATGAATCCTTCACGCCTCTGGTCTGGAAAAATGCAGCTGCTAACAGTTAGCAGGTACAGAAGGAGGATCTCTCACCATGATGTCCGCCATGAAAAATCTAGCTTCTAATGCTGCAGGGTCCTGCACTGATATGAGATCAAGTTACAAAGTTCAAGGACAGTGGTGACATGGGAATGACGGATCCTCCGCTCTGCCTTTAACTGGTGAAACTCCCATCAAAATGACTCTAAAGCTGCTAGTTTATAGTTAAACGGTTGCTGAATGTGCTGAGGCTCATCAGAGGCTGATTGATT
>CAAKHG010049462.1:0-20096 GCA_901007715.1 Dactylopterus volitans | reverse complement strand
ATGTCCAAAAAAACAAAAAGGAAGAAGAAGAAGAAATTGTTTTTTGACTGAGCTTTGCTTTCTAGTCACGTGCGGCGGGAAAGGCTCGGTTCGTGCGGCGGCGGCGGCGGCGGCGAGTGATGAGGCCAGAGTCAACAGGTGGGCCTGAGAGCCCTCCAGAAGCTCCAATCAGGACTCAAGGGCCCCCCCCTCGCCCGAGTGACTCTCACCCGGCAGCCAGTTCTGCTCCTCATTCCCACCGGAGTCGCTCGCGCTTCCACGTGGGACTCGCGTGATGTTCGGGGGCCTCACGCAGATTTAGCTAATGGGCTCTACCCTGCCCTCGCCGGGGAAATTAGCGCTTATTTGGTTTCAAAGAGGCCGATTTAGTCTCGTGTGAGCCGGCGGGCGAGAGCGAAAGACGTGGCTCAGCCCGCCCCTCCGCAGCCAGCGACGACTTTTACCATCGCGGGAGAGTTTCGCCACCTTGGAAAGACGATGGAAGTGCGGCTGAAGCCTGCAGGCGTGCTAATTTTTCCCCCGCCCGCTGTCCCGTATGTGACAGTATTGGGAATTTGATACAGCTCATGTAAACGGTTTATTCCGCTTAAGACATGTGGGATATCCTGGTATTATTCTTGTTTAAGGGAACATTCCCCCGGACAGCGAATTGGGAATATGTGGCTCAGGCGGTGGGGGTTTAAAGCGGTTTGCCGCTCGCACGGCCTCCTGACTGTTAGCAGCACGTGGTTGGCCGTTTGATCAGATGGTTGCATGTGAACGGGAATATCAGTGGGATGTTCACGCCGCTCCGTTGCGACACAAGGAATAACGTCCTTTTTCGGAACGACGCCGACACCCGGACCATCGTGTGCATGCGAACCAGGCAACTGGCGAGCACCTGCTTCCACTTTTCTCTCTCATTTGCCATTCCCGAACACATTCTCAAGCACTTTCAAGGTATAAACATCCACAATCAACACTCACACACACACACACACACACACACACATTCAGGGCACACACACCTCGATTTGTCAGCAGGCTTCTAAACCAGCCTCCAAGTGACATGCTAATGAGGCCTGCTGATCTTTTGCGCTTAGCTAGTTAGCAGGTCCTGAGTGCCGGTGGAAAACCTGGGAGGGATCTAAAACGTGATTGGCCGACGGGTGCGTTTCCCAGGAAATGACACGTTCTCAGCCTCATAACTGGTGTACAGTATCCTGGTGGCTGTAAGACATATCGTTTCAATCCCAGGGGGAATTTTAACGGTCACAGTTGCTCCATGTCAGCATAAAGATACGAAGAAGAACGTACCAAAATAATAAAAATATTCCCCAAAAATAGTAATAGACCCAATATAAACAATATCGGAATAAATCAAACATATAAACAAATCAATAGAAACTGTTGTAAGTGGAAATAAAATGTAAAGTAGCTCTTTAAAACAGAGCGATATATACCAAACATCAATAGTGTGATAAATAGAAACATGAGGACAGTTACAGGATGTGTTGATATTGGAAAAACATGTATATAAAAAACATATAAACATCTATTTTGATTTGGATTGATTTTTTTTTTCCCTTCATCTTCATTATTGACCTCCATTAATGTTTAACCCTTGGATGCATGAGCGAGGTTGTTTTCATGCAATATCCAGGTATTGAAACGTTGTTATCGTTTCATATTTTAGGTATTTTTCAAAGAACGTGTTTTTATATATGAAACTCAAAATTTTAATTGACCTTTTATCCATTTAAGAAATTTTTTTTTTTTTTTTTTCATTTCTACCCCAATCTTCCAAGTGGTTCAAAAAATACCTGTATTAGAATTAATGCATTTGTGGGCCATTTGTGTCATTTTTTTTGTCAAGAATAATCATTTATCTTATGTTTTGTTAACATTTTTCGACTGCTGCGTTCTGTGCAATCGATTTTCTTTTCTTTTTTTTCCCAGTTTTTATTGTTCAAAATATTTGAACATGTTGCAAATTAAAAAAAAAGGAAAATAAAAACAACTCAAACACGAAATAATAATTCTTGTGCGTGCGATACAAAACATCACATAGATGATTATTCTCTAAAAAAAAAGTGAAGCGCTGCATTGATTCTAATACGGTTGGTTTCTGACCAGCCTACAGAGGCGTGGAGGGTCCAGCCACTCATGCACCTAAGGGATAAAAATGTAACTTTATTTTCATTAAAACACACGCGTGCGGGTGTGTGAGCCGGAGTGCCGGAGCGCCGGAGCGCCGTCCCACATGTTGCTCCTGTCCTTTGGAGAAATATTCATGGGGGCGACAAGCAAAACGCTCCATGTGATTCCATGTGTAAGAGGAGAGGTCAGACGACATACGGCAAGTATTTATGATTCAGCACACACACACACACACACACACACACACACGCACACACACTGTCCTCCCTCCTGCCCTCTCTGAGCCACATCCCCAAAGTGATATATAAAACAAATCTGTTGAAATGTTAATGGCACATGACTATTTTTTTTTTTTTTTTTTTCGCACACAGGCTCCACAGTCGGCTACTGTGCTCCGACTGTGGAGGACCCGGTGGGACGCTGCACTCGTGGGAGCTTTTTTCTTCGGCTCCATCCGAACTGCATCCCCCTCTGTGCCGGCTCACTCGAGCGTGATCCGATGGAGTTTTTTTTTTTTTTGTGGATGGCTTTGTTATTCCTGCCTGTTATTAATCTTTGCTTTGAACTGGAAAAAAAAAAGGGGGGGGAGGACCATGTTGAGGCTGAGAGGCACATGTTTGCTTTTGTATGCCACATGTCAGATGTTTCAACACTGCACTGTACACTTCTTCTTCTTCTTCTTCTTCTTCATGGTCCTGTTTTTTTTTTTCTAGCTTCCAAACGCAGAGGTCCCATTTGATGCCCGCCTCTCACACATGTGACTCACATGAGGTTTGCAGATAAAGTTTTAAAAAAAAATGAACGTTTGGAGGCATCAGAACGACTTCAGATTGTCTTTGCGTTCCCTCACTGGTCCGGACCGCAGGTGCGACAGAGAACTGTGTCAGGTCAACCAAACTTGGTTATGTGTCTGGAAGGCTCTTCGCTCCTTATCCAAGTGGGCTTCAGGGGTTCTTGCCGATCCCAAGACTGGAGCTGGCCAGTCTGAAGCCGCTTTCCTACTGGCTGAAAAAAAAACACCTGCTTAACCCTTAAGCAGACCGCGTACCGCACACGGTAGGCGGAGCTTATGGTCCTCATGCTGAGCCGCCTCCACCTCTTTCCGTCCACACACTCCGGCTGATGTGGTCTTTTGATAAGACGATAATCACTGCGCCCGGCTGGAGAACCTTCTGGTTCCTCGCTGCTCCGCCCAGCTCGCGCTGTATCTCATCCCTCCCTTCTTTATTACGCGCAGAAAAGCGAAAAGTCTGGAATCTCCACTCCTGAAATCGACGATATTTCATGATATTTAAACATGGTGCGTTTGTGTTTGTCATCGACTTCTCGATCCATGTGGCCGATCAGCGATTGCGGCGAGTGTCTCCGCTCCGCGAATGTCTAGAGATAACATTTATGTGACGTTTTGAATCGTACACACAAGAATTATTTCGTGTTTGAGTTGTTTTTTGTTTTTTTTTTCTTCACTTTTTAAAAATTTGCAACGTGTTCAAACATTCTAGGCAACAATAACTGAAAACAACGCAAATCGTTTCCACAGAGCACAGCAATAGAAGAATGTTAACAAAACATAATAATGATTATTCTTAACAAAAATGCCCCAAAAAAATGGCACACAAACACATTAATTGTAATACAGGACTTTTTTGACCCACTTATGGAACCTTGAAGTAGTAGTACAGAAAAAAAAACACTTTTTAAAAATTTGGAACATGTTCAAATATTTTGAACAATAAAAATTGGAAAACCAAAAAGAAAATCGAGTGCACAGAACACAGCCGTAGAAAAATTTCAACAAAACATTAATGATTATTCTTGACAAAAATGACAAAAAATGGCCCACAGACACATTAATTCTAATACGGGTCTTTTTTGACCCACTTGGAAGCTTGAAGGTAGTAAAACAGAAAAATATATATATATATATTCTTAAAATGTAAAAAAAGTAAATTAAAATTTTGAAATGCATCATATCAAAACCAGGTTTGTTGAGGAATACCTGGACTATCAAATGATAACAACTTTTCATTACCGAGATATCGCAAGAAAACAACCTCGCCGGCGGTGGGGAAGCCTCCGATCGGCTTCCCGACGCGCCTCAGTAGGTGTGGGACGATACAGGCAACTCACGATTCGATACTGTGACGATATTTGGCCCGCGATAATGGTAATATCGCGATACACAATATCTGCGATATTCGATATATTGCAAGAAATTTCATCAACGATATATAATAATTTATGTGACTGAAAAAGAAAAAAAAAAGGCCATTAAATGGAAAACGTCTGCAATTATGCATTTATTCCAAAACTTTGTCGTTCGTACAATGCATGAATACTTACTGCGGGGATGACTTTTTTCTGTGAAGTGCCGACGACTCGGGGCCTCGTATCCCGGCTCCAGTGTAGCTAGCATCTGGCCAAAAGTTTTCCACCATCATTTTCCAAAAGTTTTCCACCATCATTTTCCACCATACTGTAAGGGCGGAGGTCTTTGCAAACTCGTGATACTCGGTGATACTCTGTGATACTCTGTGATACTCGGTGATACTCGGCGACCCAAAGGGAAACTTTGCTTTAAAAGCAGTAGAGACCTTCGGCTGACTCGGTTTGCCTTTTTTTTTTCATCACCTGAGAGCAGTTCACCGCGATAGCGAACGAGGTGGCTTCGCAGGTCGGTCGTGCTGCTGTTTTATTTCACCTCGGAAAAACAGTTCTTGCAGATATACGTACATATTCTTGGTCCAGAGTTCTCCTGTGTGTCTGTCTTGTAAAAGCCAAAGCAGGTCCATGCTTTTAGAGCGGTAACTTCTTTCGTTGTTTGAGCTTCCGCCATTCTTGCGTCTGTTCTTCTTCTTCTTCTTCTGTTGTCGTTAACTCGACTTCTTTACCGGCCGCTGCTCACGCCTGCTTTACCCTCATTTACGGGATTAGCGCCCCCCCACAAACAGGACAGGAGAGGAGGAAGTACTGACGGTGAGAGCGGAGTAAATCCTTAATGTTTGTTGTCATAAAATATCGATATTTGCCGTCAATGCATCGATTATTTATTGTAACAGAGAGCACAACTATATATATCGCAATATCGATTTTTTTCTTTTCTCCATCCGCCCCGGTCTCATCGGCGCCCGGACATCGTCCAGTCTGCGCTGAGTTTTTATCGCTGGAAAGACAAAAATAGAAGCTACGACGACGACAGCTGACCCAGCGCTTCCGTGGCTTTCATGCTCCTTTACGTTGTTCATCACGCCGCGCTCTGGCACGCTGACAGGAGTCGCTCGCCCGATCGTTAAGCAGCTGCCCTGCGTTTAGAAAACCCCCCTTTTGAACGCTAAATTTAGTGGGAAAGCTGTCAGGCGTTAACGGCTGCTGGCTCAGGCCGACTCGTTGGTGCTCGGCTGGGCGCAGGAGACACATGCGACCGGTTGCGACTGGCCGTCGCCGGGGCCGTTCGGGTGTCATGAGCACCTCATGTGGTTCTATCAAACCTCAGTTTAAAAAAATGGGCGTTTTGGCCAGTTAAACTTCCAAGATGCGCTATTTTCATGAATCTGCATCAATCCCACGCTGACCTCTGGCTGCGGACTTTTATGGGTGAGAAAGGTTCCGCATGGATGTCAAAGGAAACACAATGGGCGGAAAACTGAGACAGCATTTTGACTAAAATAGCCCAAAATTACACGCCCTTTTGAATTTGAAGCCAGCGGCGCGTTCCAAAGAGAGTCAGGTCAGGGTCACATTTACCACTCTGACGCGTCACCTTTTCGTAAGAACACGAGCGCGAGTGTTGGGAACCGCGGAGAACAATTGCATCGTAATTGCGAAAGCGGCGTGTTTTCGTTCCCCGGGCGGTGCCGGATTCCAGCCGCTCAACAGCGCGGCTCCCCTTTGCGGTGCTTCGCGTCTCCGAACGCATCGCTGGCTAACTGCAGCAGGGTCAGCGCTGCGACCCGACTCTTTGACCGCGGAGTCATGACGCTGTAACACGAGCAGGTCGTGGTTTGGCATCGGCTCGATGAAATAAGCAAATAAACTCCCCGGAATGGACGTTGCGACTTGGCAGCACATGTTGCTCCAAAACCCCGCATATATGGAGAAGGAAGGAGCCTCGGGGTCTGAACGATGAAGCCTCTGCGGTGGTGCGTCGGTCTCGCAGGAAACGTTCCCTGTCCGTTGATGCGCTCGGGGAAATGATAAACGTCTAACCTGATTTATTCCCTCGGACAGCGTCAAGTTTAAGGTCTCAGTGCCCAGTTTGATTTCATCTTCAACAGAGAAGGGTTTTGTTTTGTTTGTTTTCCGGGAAATGAAGCCTTTGTGTGGGCGACACGGTGGTGCGGTGGTTAGCACTGTTGGCTGATAGCAAGAAGGTCGCAGGTTCGATTCCTCCCCGTGTCTGCGTGGGTTCTCTTCGGGTAATCCAGCTTCCTCCCACCTTCCAAAATCATGCTGAGGTTAACTGGCTACTCTAAATTGCCCGTAGGTGTGTGTGTGCGAGTGTGAGTGGTCGTCTGTCCTTCATGTGGCCCTGCGATGAGCTGGCGGCTCGTCCAGGGTTGTACCTCGCCCCTTGTCAGCCGGGATCAGCTCCAGCACGACCACCACCCGTAACCGGGAACAAGCGGAAGACGATGAGATGCGATGAAGCCTTTGTGTGTTTTTAAAAAGACGGCAAAGTTTGGGGAGTGGCTAGATTGTGACTGACAGTGCAACCGGGCCATCTCTCAATAGGAAGGAAGTCGAGAGCGGTGCTCCGCCTGTATTTCTCGCCTGCTGCCCCGCGAGCGCCTTGTTACGCGATCGGCGGATGAACCGAACGACGCTCGGAACTCTCGGCTTCAAATCGGGAGACCGCAAACTGACGGGCGACGTCACGCTGCCATCTTATGCCAGCGTGAACGGGGGCCTTCAAAGACGTGCGGGCGACCCACGATGCCGTGTGCTTGCGAGTCCTCTCATAAAACTTTAGGAAATGAAAATCCACAGATTATTTGCAATTTGAGAAACGTTGTTCTCAAACTGTTGCACCATTTGCTTGTTCAGTCCGTCACAGATTGGCCAACCCCTGCTGTCACTGCTTCTAGAAAGACTTCAGTGTATCCCAGTGGAGGTTAATAGGATTGATTTCTCAGTTCCTGTAATTTTATTGTACACCTTTTCAAGTTGGCCTGCATAAATGCCGTCGCTGCCTCGTCTTCGTGAACAAAAGCGGCAGTTTGCGTTTCAGCTTCAAGCTCGCCGCGACCCCTGAAACCGCAGCAGCGCCGCGAGTAGATGCGTTGCCTCGCGTTACCCCAGATGACACCCACGCAACCCAAATGGATTTGTTGCATGTCAGGAGCAGCTGGCGGCTCGCAGAGACACCTGCGTGGATTAGGCCCCGGCGTCCGGTCGAGTTTCCGTCTCCCGGCGGCCGCCCCCCCCCCGCAGCCGAGACTGATAAATGACGCTCCGCTCGCTGGACGCATAGCTCGCTGACACACATCTCGCAGACGTGCTGCTCTGGTTTCAGCGTCCCGGACGGACCCGGGATTGGAAATAGCAGCTGAGATCACGCGGCCAATCCGGGAGCCGGGGACGTGGGCCGCGCTCGAATGCTCGAGGCTGTGTAAATCTCCCATTTGTCCCCGCATAAGTTATTAGAAATAAATGGCAGACTTCATCTCTGTTTAAAGAAGGGAAGGGTATGAGGCGCAGGCTGTAAAGTGCTCAGACTTTTAGACTGTGTGAATTCAAGTGGCTCAGAAGAGTATTTGGTTTCCTAAAAAAAAAAAGAAAAGAAAAATCCACCTCTTGTTTTTACTGTAAAAAGCAAACAATTTCTTGGACTTTCATTCACTTTTTATTAAATTCCACTGCGATTCAACCTCTTTTAGGACGACAATGGAGAGAAACAGGCGATACGGAAAGGAGCACTGGGGCTGGCACGCAAGGAAAAAGTCCCCCGACCAGACTTCAACCCAGATCTTTGTCGTTTCATGGAAATTCTTAACCGCTCAGACACCAGGAAACCACTTTCGATGGTCCCTCTCGGTGGAGAGAAACAAAGTTTGTCTGTGATCACTTTGCGCCGCGGCACCGACGATAAATTATAAATCATCCACGCAGGAAGGGCTTGAAAACATGTTTGCCTGAGCACATAACCGCTGTTGTTTTTTAAAAAAAAAAACGACATTTGCTTCCAAAAAGCATTTGTAGACTGTCACAGAAACAAACCCACGTGTCTTTCTTAATTTTAAGCAGCATGACACTGACCAGGTCACCACCGGCATGTCTGGTTGAGGCAACCCGAACGGGATGAGCGAGGCTCGGCCTCGTTGTGCGGGATGCCGCTGTGCAACAAAAGCGAGCCGCCGCCCCATTATGTCATTTTGGTGGCCGGACAAAAAACCGGGAATGACAGCCGAGTGCGATGGGCCCAGTCGATACGTCATGTCTCGGCATCCTGCGCCGACCGAGACCGCGATTCCTGCGATATTTAATTACAACACAGCAGAAGATGCCACGCCACCAGCCGGAGGAAGAAGAAGGTTTCCGCGGCGGCAGAGGCAGTCGAAGCAGCTCCGCGTCTCAGCCACCTGACCCCTAACCAAGTCCTCCCCGCCGACGGCAGTAAATCGGCGCGTTCCCCCGTCAGCGTGTGGAAAACCCTTTCAAAATAAAGCTCGCACAGCACGTGCCGCTCCTGTGTCTTGGTCTTTCTGGAGCTTTTACTTCTGCAACTCTGGCCGTCGCCATCTTGTGTCGTTTTTTTGTTGTTTTTTTTGCCGGTGGAGGTGAACACGTTTGGACCAGAGGGATGGATGTGAGTGAGATGCAGGCAGGTTGCCATGGTAGCAGCTTGTGAATCTGGAGGTTTATCACCCATTTGACTCTAAATGGACCATGATTTTTTTTTTTTCCCGATGATCATGACTTTATGATGATTAGCGAGGCGGTGAGACCACAAACTAAATGGAAAATGATGAGTGAGTTGATAATTATGACATTTTCATCTAATGTCTCTCTAAAAATAAGCCCGCCCCCCCAAGGGGTGCAGATTTAAAGTCTTTCCACATTTGAGTTTATCTTTTTGACAGCGTGTGCCAGTGATATCAGGCAACATGAAGCCTTCCCTCACTTGTTTCGTTGCCACCAAACCAAATCAGCGCAGTCAATGCGGTTCTCCACTGGTTGGTGGGCTGAACGTGCTCACCAACCAACTGCGCGGCAAAACTTTCAAGTATTCCAACTCCGGTGGCTAATCAAGCTTAAAATGGCCTCACGGGAACACCGCAGTGTGTCAGGTTTTTTGCGAGTGATGATTCGCACTCAAAGGAGCTGCACATATTCTTAAAGTCTGACTGTCAGGGATGTCAAATTTAAGCGTGCAGGGTGAATTCTAAAGGGCCGCGACAGAAGCACTCATTCTCCATGATAAATGATATTCATGGAAATCCTCCCTCCAACGTGAAATCCCGAAGAACATCCCCGAGAGGGAGCGTGGACTGCAGCCTCCCAGCGCGCTGCTTGTGGACAGTCAGCATTCTCCGCGAAAGCACCAACCACATGACAAAGATTCTTTATCGGCGGCTTTGAAGGCAGATGAAAGCTGCTCGAGTTTGCAGCCACTGACTCTGCACCTCGGCGGATTTACCACCTAACGCCGCTCTCATGTGTGCGGGCATCATGCCGCGGAAAACGTGATGCACGGCAGCGTATTAAGTGTCTGGCATGCACCGATCAGCCATAATATTACGGCTGCTCGCTGATTATCTGGTTGCCACGGCACCTGTCAGTTGGCGGGATATACTAGATGAGGCAGGAAGCGAACATTTTGTCTTCAAGGTTGATGTGTTAGAAGTACGAAAATTGGTCAGGCGTGAGGATTTGAGCCACTTTGAAAAGGGCCACATTGTGATGTCCAGACGACCGGGTCAGAACATCTCCAGAACTGCAGCTCTTGTGGGGGGTTCCTGGGCTGCAGTGGTCAGGACCTATCAAAAGTGGTCCAAGGAAGGAAAAGCAGCGAACCGGCGACAAGGTCATGGAGGCCAAGACTCACTGATGCAGGTGGGGAGTGAAGGCTGGCCCGTGTGGTCCGATCCAACAGACCAGCTACTGGAGCTCAGGCTGCTGAGTTGCTGCTGGTTCTGATAGAAAGGAGTCAGAACACACAGTCATGGCGGTTTGTTGTGTGTGGGACCAGTCAGGGTGCCCATGCGGACCCCTGCCCACTGCTGGAAGCACCAACAATGGACACGGGAGCACCAGAACTGGACCACATGATTGGCCGGGTGTGTGTGTGTCACTTGCCCAGAGAACACATGGCACCAGGATGCATTATGGGAAGAAGGCGAGCCGACAGTGGCAGTGTGATGCTTTGGGCAATGTTCTGCTGGGGAACCCTGGCCATGCCATCCATGTGGATGTTCCTCTGACACGTAGCAGCTACCTCAGCATTGTTGCAGACCATGTCCCCCCTTTCATGGAAACGGTATTCCCTGATGGCAGTGGCCTCTTCCAGCAGGATAATGCTCCCTGCCACAAAGCAACAATGCTTCAGGAACGTTTGAGGAACACAACAACCAGTTCAGGGCGTTGTCTCGGGCCTCCAAGTTCCCCAGATCTCAATCCAATCCAGCATCTGTGGGATGTGCTGGACCAACAAGTCCAGATCCATGGAGGCGCCACCTCACAACCTCTAGAACTTAAAGGATCTGCTGCTGACATTTTGGTGCCAGATACCACAGTGACACCTTCAGAGGTCTAGTACACCACAACTGCACGATTTTGGGTGTATATTTTGAGGAAAAAATAATAATAAATAATTCTAATAAAATAAAAAAAAATCAATATCTAAGTAAAAATCATATTAAATGGGACCCAGCACTGTTAGCCAGCTGTCTGTCTGCATGCCTGTCTTGCAGAATATGCAACAAGCTCTGTGTACTAACCCTAATGTCATTTCCTAGCCGCAGTATCAATTTCATATGACAAAAAAAAAGTGCCGCTGTCACATTCTGTAATCCAGTAACTGAGGCATAAAAGGAGCCGCCTCCATCGGGCTTCCCATCAGGCATCGTCTTTGTTTCGGAGCTCCAGCTAATTTCGCAAAAATCTCTCTTGACTGCGGGACTTAAACTGGTGAGAGCAGACATCTTTGTAGTGTTAGCAGGCATTAAGGCGGCTTCACGGCAACACGATCCAGTCAGCCACGGAGTATGGAAGACCAGGAGACGGAGAACAGAGGGGTTTAAAGAATTCTTTTTGGTGGGGAAAGTCCCTTTACTGGCCACGTTACCGCAGAAGGAGTCAAGTGACCCGTCAGAGACGACACACGTGCGCTATGCGAAATATTTTGTCACCGTCGGAGGCTGATACGCTGTAAAAACACGTATGGGACGTGTGGGACGGTAGCAGCACACCACCGATGCATAAATCCCGTAGGATCGCGATGTCATGACATTCCTGCCTGAGCAGAGAGCAGAAATGGGGAAAAAAAAAAAAAATTGAAGCACCCAGATTAGCGCGTTCCCTCGTGAAACGTCCCGATGTCATTGCGTCCGACGTGAGAAGACGCAGACGGCCGTCCTCCTCGGTTTTCCAGCCCCGCGCGCATCTGTTTTTCGGACGCGGGCGCTGAGGTTGCACGGTGCCGCGGCTCGTCGCGATTCGAATCCAAGATTTTTTTTTACAGCGGACCGTGTTTATGACGCGTCTGCGATTGCACAATGAGCAAAGCCCGAGTTCTGTGCTCTCAACTCCGTGAGAAATGAGGACCAAAGAGGCCCCGGAGGGTGCCAGATGATGACGAATCGGGAAGATGTTCTTGATCAGTTCATTTGGAAGGATTAAACTCTTTTTAATCCCTGCTGAGCCAAAAAAAAACCAAAAAAAAAAAACCTGTTTGAGTCTCGCAGGTGGCATCATCTGTGTGACGGGCGGCGGCGGCAGCGTGGCTCAGTTGGTGGCCGTCTCGTTACCACGGGGGGGGGGGTTGCTAATTTGACCCCCCTTCTGACAGAGACCGGGTCAAAGTGTCCTTGAGCGGGTTCCTGAATTCCCAATTACTCCTGATGAGCATCTTGGCATCTTGCATGGCAGCTTCCACCATCACACACCAGTGTGTGAATGTGTGTGTGTGTGCGTGCGTGTGTGTGACTTGGTGAACGTGGCGCTGCGGGTGCTAAGTGCCTCGAGTGCTCTTGAAGGCTTTTTAAAGGGTGATTGTATGTGGCACTAATGGATAGTCAGGCGTTTTACCCAGCAGGTTCTCAGTTTTGGAGAAGCCTGGCGCGAGAAGCTCCACTGGAGGGGAGCCTGAACGAACGGGGACGGGGGCGGGGACACAAAAAAAAAAAAAAAACGTCGATAAAAGATGGCCGCTTTCATACTTGCTATGTTTTGTACACATCTTCACCTTGCTGCATTTTTAATTGAAACCGCATTTTTTTTTTTTTTTTTTTTGTAATTGCAACACTTCTCTAGCGAGGCGGTGCGCTTTTTTTTTTTTTTTTTTTGCTCAGCTTATTCATTCTAAAACTCGCTCTTTCCCACAGTTCAAACTGAGCGCGTGCAGAGCATCGTCTACGCGAGGTACCACACTGACTATCCGTTACTGCCTTATGCGTCCACGCTATAAGCACTATATAGATGCCAGTTTATCGTCTGTTGTGATCGTCGTCTATGGCCAGATATGGCGAAACGTGGTTCGAGCCAGCTAGCTTACACGCTCTTAACGAAGACACACTCAAACAGGGCTACACGCTGCATTTTATTGGCGACTATGAGCTGTATTTTCAATCTGGCATGGAACTGAGGAGCGAGATGCTCTGGATAAACAAGGCGACGCTCGTTAGCCGTTGGCGTCGGTCCGCCGTTTGTTTTGTTGCCCCGCTTAACGGGAGCCGATGGGCGTCACGAACCCGTCCGTTAGCGTCTGTGAGAACGGGGGCGGCCTCCTCTAATAGCCCCGACGCCGCTTAAAAGTAGCGCAGCCGCCGCAAATGCGAATAATTGAGCGGCGATTCGTCCTCCCGTCTCCTCGGAGCTCGGCGGTGGGCAATTAGAGGGGGGGAAAGAGAGAGAGTGGAAACGTGCTGTTTGGGAGTCCCAGTAGCTTAATTTTTGCCCAAGTTAACCCGTCTGCTCGAGTTAGGCGTCAGCGTGCAGTTCAGAGGACGCGGCCCGGCGGGGGACCTCCCGCCGCCACGGAGGCCGGCCTTTGAACGCATTTGATACAGTTCAGATGACGCGGAGGGGGCAGGAAGCAGAATGGCGGCGGCGGCGGCTGCGGCGCCCGCGAGCGCCTTAATCCCATTGTCATTTTCAAGGATTAATGTTCTCTCACTGCGGTCATTGTTGTTTACGTGTGCGTCTGTGTGTGTGTGTGTGTGGAGGAGGGTGGGCTGAGGCCACGGCGGTGGGGAAGCAGGGGGTTGAGGAGATGTTGCCAGTTAATGGTTGAACCAAAACAATGCGAGGTTCGCAGTCAGTTACAGGTCAGACTCCTTAACAGTTGCTTGCGTGGGACCTTTTTTTTGTTTTGTTTTGTTTTTTTATGTCGCACCAACAATGCGCTGAAAACAGGAAAAAGCACGGAGGCCAGGAATAGCGCTGAAGGACCAGATACGAGCCCCCGCAGGAAATGCTTTGTTTTGCCTCCACTGAAGAACGGGAGGCCAGACCTTCTCGGTGAAGCTGTCCCTTTTGTTGTTTTTTTTTGTTTTTTTTGAGTGTCTATGACTTCCACCTGCGGAGGAAACGTCCTGCGCATCCATTCAAATTTGCGGCAGCTTAAAAACCTCTTCAAAACTTGAGCTTATTTGCGGGTACATGGCGCAGTCTATGCCTTTTTTTTTCAATGCCGAGCTGCTCTTAAAGTAATTGCGGGTGTTTGTGATTAGTTTCCATGCTATAATGGAAACTATGAGCTTTTCTGTCGTAATTATTTCTAGATCATCATAGATTTTGCGCTGGAAGTAGAGTTATTGCCCCATACACCTTCGGCCTGAGCCAGCTGTTTTCAGATAAATGTAGCAATTTTTTTATGGAATGAATAAATGCCTCAACAAAGCTGCCACCAGTGGCAGGTCCTCATCCGGGAGGACCTACGGCGAGCTGGTTGGACGCACTGGCGGCGGTTCTGCCAGACAGCTGAAAGAAGGATCATTTACGTAAAGGCGCCAATGAAAATGTCGAAACTGGAAAGGCAACCAGGATTCCAGTTTCTGGACGTCAGAGTCGCCAGGGGGCTTTCAAAAGACGGCGAGAAACGAGGCTGCTTCTGCCGGAATTCCAAACTATCGGGGCTCACTTTTAGGTCATGTGTCCTTGTTAAAAACATCTAACTTAACGTTTGAATTTGCTGCAGCTTAAAAATCCCCCAAACGTGAAATTGTTTGCTAATACATGTACATATAATGCCTTATTTTTGACATATAGGTGTCAGAACGGTGCATAAAATTATAGAATAGAATGCTTTTTGTTGTCATTGTGTGAGGAAATACAACAACCAGATCGCTTTCAATATTGTTGAAATATAAAAATGTAATGCACATTCGAAATGTTCACATTTTCACGTTGATGGGATATTGCCGTTATTAGGATTGTTGAACATTATGCAGCGAAAAGGACATCATGGTCAATTATCACTAGTTTCAATGTTATTACGGAAAATACAAGCCTCTCTTTTGTAATTATTTCTATATTATTATAGGTTTGCACTGGAAATAGAATTTTTCAGATGAGTGTAGCTATTCAGAAATGTAAGGATTGTGAATGTCTGAACTGGGCAGCCTCAACAAAGCTGCCACCAGCAGCAGGTCATCTACTGGAGGACCTACGGTGAGCTGGCTGGACGCGTTGACGGCGTTTCTGTCCGACCGCCGATACGATACTGGAAGAAGAAGAAGACAAGAAGAAGAAGAAGGATCATTTATATAAAAGGCGCCAATGAAAACGTCTAACTGGAAAGGCAACCACAATCTGGGAATTTTGTGGACGCCAAAATGGCCAGAGGTCTCAAAAAGATGGCGAGAAACGAGGTTGTTTTTGCCAGAATTCCAAACTATCACAGCTTACTTTGTGTCACACTCACTCTACCTGTCCAACAGTCGAGATTTTTTTGTTTGAAACTCATACGTTAGCTTAATCGACATCGTCATCCCCGTCCGCGCTCCCAACTCCTCAAACATTAACTCTTCAAGCCGCAGTCTCGCATTGAAACTGTGCGCATCGTTTGCGATGCCGCTGGCGAGCGTCAACCCAGCCCAGTTAGCTGCTTGCGGTTGACCGGCTAAGCTAGGCTAACGATTTTGACAGCCCTTTCAATTTATTTTTGGAATACAAAAAACTCTGAAGAGGACGAGGCAATAACCAGTGAAATAACCGCCATGAACCTACCATTTTTACCAAAAATCAAGATTTATGTTAATACTTTGCAATGAGTTATGAGGTCTTAACCTTTACTCACCGCACCCCACTGCACTTTACATCCTCCCGTGACTAACCTGCTCGGATGTAACATGGACTGAAATTACGCGTCGTCACGACAACAGTAAACCGTTGCGTCATAACCGTTATTTTCCTGTGCAAATTTTTTTTTTTTTCTTAAATAGCAGGTAAACGACCACGTAAAAGTGGGATAATCAACGTCCCGGCGTGCAGGCGGAGAACCACCCGGGTGGAACCGTGTAATTAACAGCACGGTGCTGGTCGCCCTGCACTTATCACACCCGTTTACTGGCTCTTTAAGACGCGGCGGGCTTTTCTGCTCACTCCCCGCTAACGCCGTCACCGTCGGTGATAAAATGCACTCGGTTTATGACACGTATACACGCCAGAAAATACATAAGTGGGAGTGAATGGATCTCTGCCCTGAGAGACGTGTTCGCGGGCGACCGCGACTTCCCCAAGTCATGAACGCGCAGCAGTGATTGTGACTGTTGGCAGTTTCTTCAAAAAAACGGTGTAAATACTTATATATTATTACATTTTCAGTACTATAATCAGGGTCTGGTTAGATTAGGCGAAAAAGATCATGGTTGCAGCACAGAAAAATGCACGTTTTGTCGGGGCCGTTCGCGGTCACCACACACGACGGCTGCGGCGCAGTGTCGGCGTTTGGCGCTAAGCGATGAGAACCTGCTGGCATATTAACCCCCCTCCCCTACGTTCGACCCCTTTGGATCTAACACTTAAAAGACAACATTCGGGTCTGCAGTTTGGACCACTGCTTCAAACGCTCAAGACAATTTTGAACTCGCTAAAGCAAATCCGTCTCTAACCCTTTAAATGTTCTGGAAGGTCCCTTAAACTTCACGTGGTCATGCGACGATAATGTGTGAATTTGGGCTCCCGGGATCCAGGGGTGTGACAGTTTTTAACTGAACCACTAAACGGAGGTTCAGAGGAGTTCGGTTTAGTGACTCGTTTTCTCATCTTGAACCGCAGTTCAGTCGCGCATGTCAAAATTACGAGGAGCACTTGAACGCAGCATAACCTCTCACACGTGTTGATGGCGGACAAACCTGAACTAGCAGAACCCTCCAGCGGCTCTTTGCTCGTCCGTATGGAGGCATTTTGGATTTCCTGTTGAGACCACAGAGGCTGGTGGTCGCGTTGTTATCAAGACGCAAGTTATTTGTCGTTTGTGTTCAGCGAAACCGTCTGTGGGAGCGAGGGGGTGACGCCTCAAACATGCTAGCGCATATGAAGAGACATCACGCCGACAGAGACCTCGCTCAGCCCGGCGCAGCAGCCGCGACCACACGGCAACAGCCAGATCTTCACAAAGCCTTCAAAATGAAACCTGGTCCGATAATTGAGATTAATAGAAGTTACCTTATTATTGAGGACTGGTATATAATCGAGTCATGCACATGTTCTAAATTTCGCAATAAAATTTAGACATTTTGTCAAAGTTGTCAAAAAACAAAACTATTGGTGTAGTTATTTTTTTCATCTTCTAATGTTAAAACCGAACTGAAGTTTGAACTGAACCGCAACTCAAAAAGAGAAAGTTGAACCGATCCGCCGGTACGGCGAACCGTTACACCACTACCGGGATCTCATTTCCAAAATGGCAGTGAAGCCGATAAGCTTCTGAAAGTCACTCGAGGTGAGTTTCAACCCATTTCAATGGTTCCAGTGACTTAATAGCTGCTTTTACATCACTGTTTTGACCACATTTCGGGGAGAAATTGATGTAAAACATGTCATGGTGACATTAAGAGCCGATGAGTGTTTTTTAACTTGATGTGTGTCCTTATTCATTGTGTGTTCTTAGCTTTTATGTGTTTTTAGCGACCGTGACTGTTTAATTTCTGGTCAAGGATTGATAAAAGTATCATCTATCTAGCTAGCTATCTTTCAGCTAGCTGAAAAACTGTCGCTCAGTAGTCTGCCGTCAATCCCACGTCATTTCTGGACAAGCGGAAGCGGATCCGGGTCCTGATCGGTTAAATAATTCAGGTGCGGGTCCAAAGTTCGGCGCCCTCAGCAGCGACCTAATGACAGGCAACACAGCCTGGATTCATTGCAGTGGAAGAAAAATAGCGTCCATTGTGTGCCGAGGGGAATGAAACGCATATCAATTTTATTTCACAGAGTCTCTGGAACGCATTAGGACGGCGAGCAAAGAGAAAGCGGCGGATATCACAGGCGCTCTCCGCGCGAGTGACAGCCATTGTTTCGGGGGCCAAAATGGCTTATTATCCGGTGATTTGAGGGAGCCGGGAAACGAGTGCCCCCCCGTCTGCGCCGCCGCCCGATGGAAATCGCGCAGATGAAAGACGGGCGAAAAGCGCCTTTTTGTCCTCGGACGAGCAGGTGGAAACGTTAAAGCGCGGCTGGCAGCCCGTGCTAACAAGCTGGAGGGTGTTTGGAGGCTTTTTTTTTTTTTCTTTTTTGTTGCTTTTTTTGCTTTTTTTTCGCGCCGGCACCGCGGCTAATTAATCACAGCGCGCTGACACGGTCCAAACGAGGCAAACGACTGCGGCGCTCCAGGAACGCGGGAGTAAATAAGCGCCAGCGCCGCCGCCGCGTAATTGATTCCTCATTTTTTTTCGCAGGCTTCAAAAAAACAAAAAAAAAGCAGCCGGGAGTTTGAATCAAGATCTGGGTGATTCCAGGTTTATCGGCCAAATTTAGAAATGTTACAGTCGCGCCCGGAGGAGCGCAGACTTATCTGTCGGCAAAAAGTTGGGAGTATAATGACCTCATGTTAATAACACCAGTAGATAAAAGACAAAAAAAAAAAAAATACAAACCCTCAGGCTGGCGAGAAATGCTGTTTTGAGTTAGATGTCCTTTTGTGTCTTTTTCTCGTGGGGGAGGAGGGAGGGCTTTTGTTTTACATTTACACAAAAGTAAGCAAACTTCTGGAAAGTGGAGTAGTCCTTGAGATGCTGAGCAAAGGCTCGAGGAGAGAGAGGATGCAAGATTTGGATCGCAGTAAAGAAAGAAAAAAAAAAAGAGAAGCCCGTTTTGTACATGATTTTAAACGGCGAACATCTGACATCCATTTTGGCGATTTGGTTAACGGTGATTTAAGGGTAAACAGGCGCTCTGGTGTGAGCGTGTTAGTCTTGGGCGCCCGTCGCGAGCGGTTTGTTTGTTGGGGATCGGGTTCCTCCGCCCGGGTTTAAATGAGGGGAATCTTCTCGCTGACGCTGGACTACGATCAGTTGGGGCTCGTCTTTATTTTACCGGAATCCCAGCGGGGCGTCTGGCCTACATTAATCCACATTATCATCCTTGTTATGAAATAAAAAAATAATAATAATGAAAAAAAAAAGAAAAAGGGAGGTGGGGGGGGGGACTGCATTTCATTTGAGAAACTTTTGCACTTCAAGGGCATGATTAATGATTAAGAAGGAAAACTTCTCATCCTTGAAGCTCTCGCAGACATCAAAGCCATCCCGGCGTGTTGTTAAACTTAGCCGCGCTTAAGGACATAAACCAACAACGGCGCCGAAAGGGGAGTTTTCGCCGGACGAGGTCGAGGCGGCGGGCCGCAGCCGTCTGTCAAGGATGCATTTCATTCCCGTGTATTTACACTGCGCATGTATATGCTTCGGGGATTTAATGGAGTGCGATATTGATACGACCGCATAAATGTTTACAGCCGCGTATACAATATTCCCAGAGATTTTCCCCCTCCGAGCGGGTTTTAATGTTTAGACTTAAACTGGCTGGGATATATACACATCGCATGCTCTTGTCATAAAAAACGTATCGCAAGAGCGATGCAAACGTTTTAATGGAAGCCCCCGTTAATTTAAAATTAGTCTCGGCACGTGAGCGACCCTCGCGTGCTCAGCGGCAAAGCTTAAGCTTTAAAAAAAAAAAAAAAAAAAAAAAATGTTTTGATTATTATTCCTTCACTTGTTTGAACTTCTTCGCGCGGAAAGACATAAAGCAAAGCAGAGTTTGGCGCTGGACGGCAGATTATTGCTCCGGAGATTCAAGTCCGCATGCTCGCCGAGCGCTGGAAGCTTTGGCGTGAGTACCCAGGAGTCACTGCAGCTGGCGGGTGGTCCAGTATGTGCGCGGCGGAACTTCTGGATGCTCTGTCTTAAATTCAAGCTGCCCGGAGTTTGTAAGGATCCACCCGCCATCGCTCAACCTGCCATGGAGTCCGTTTGCTCCACGCTAGGCTAACAAGGGTTCTAGCTAGGATGCAGCCAGATGTGCGCCAACTCTTGTGTTAGCGTGTTAGCGCCGTGAAAATGACGCCGCAGCTTCCCCGGCGGGCTTTGTTGGATAAAAGTGACCATACATGGATCTACATGGAGAAGCTCTCGGCTCGAGATCGTGAAAGTGCCACCTGCCTCGATTTGGCATCAAGATCAGTTTATGCGTCATAATAGCGGGTGAGGCTGGCGTGTGGTGGATGTGCTGTCGAGGACGGAACCGAGACACAAAGAGGCGGGGTGAAAGGGGGGGGGGGGGGGGGGGGGTTTCTTCTCAAA
>CAAKHG010049459.1:0-10067 GCA_901007715.1 Dactylopterus volitans | reverse complement strand
CATGTGACCAGTTCATTTCAAGCAAAGATGGTGCGGTATGTGTGGACAGAGGAGGAGACGGAGTTATTTCTACAAATAATAAAAGAGAAAAATACAACCGCCATCCTTGATAGCAAACAACAGCGAAATGCAGAGTTGTACAAGGAGCTAGAAGGGGAAATGAGGGAGAAGGGCTTTGAAAAGCCGTGGCAAATCCTCCGCAGCAAGTGGAAAACCCTGAAACAACGCTACCTGGCTGAAAGATGGATCCCGGGTCATCCTGAAGTTTTGAATCCACAATTCGTCTGTGAATTCCTCATTAACGGTCCTCTCCCAGAAATCCCTCATCCGTGTCCGCTCCCATACATACAGGCTTTGCCTTTGACTTATCACCCGCTGCCTTCGTCTTCTGATGACAGCAGCGGCAACAGCAGTAATGGTCACAGAAATAGCTGCTCCAAAACGCAAAATGTTTTGTATCTCCTCCATGTTGGTGTGCAAAAAGGCTTAAGGAATACGAGGTCGCACGGGCAGGAAGTTTACCTCGTTGCTAGGCAACGGCCATTCAAACACGGCTCGCGAGAGGCAGACGGCTCGCTTATGCACTGAACACCATTCAATGGAAACACCCACAAATCGCAATTGTACTTTGTCAAAATTTGATAAATATCGCTTTTATTTTGCAAAAAAAATGTAATGGAAACGCAGCTACTTACTCGCTTACTCAAATCAAATCAAATCAAATCAATTTTATGTATCTAGCACCAAATCACAACAGACATTATCTCATGGCACTTTACAAGAAGACACCAATGCACAAAATTATGCAGATCTTGAAAGAATTATCTTTTGATATGACAATTGTACAGAAATTGTGGAAACATGGAGCTTACGTTGCAAGGCAATGCATAACGTGCAGTTGCATGTATTTGATTAGCTCTGTTTCCATAAAAGCATTTAAAGGGTTAAGGAAATTGCTTTTTCCAAACCAGCACTTCATGGGAGATGGAAACACCTTTTGCGAGCTATTTCTGTCATTGCAAAAATTTTCCTCACATGAACAGCTGTTAAGGCTGCAAGAGAGAAAGGCGGAAATCCGTTGCTGACGTCTTTCCACACTGTACTAAATCATGTCCGCAGGTACAGCGAGTTGTTTTAATTTTATTTTAGCAGGATGACCCCGTGTTTTCGTGACTAAACTGACCCCGCTGCTTCAACACAGTGGCGTCATTGAAGCGGCTGAGAGGAATGCGCTCTCTCGTGCACCAAAAATGCAGTGTAACAAAAAAGTTCAGTCATTTTCCCAACACTGAAAAGGAGAAAGGAGAGAGTGCTGCTTTTCATGTTTTCATCCAAAAAGTGAAATCAAAGCCAATGTCAGTGGTATTTCACAGTCATGCTTGAGAGACTGAAAAGTCTGAATCCACCACTGTACCTCTGGGTCCTTTGAAAATCGGTTATCAATGAAAACATTTTCCATTTTTTTTTTTTTTCTTTTCAGCGTTGAGTCTTTTCAGTGTATTTTTAACTTTGTGCAATCCAGAGCCATGAGATGCCATCAAATTGCTTCAAGTGAATCTCACTTAAGGGACTTTTATGTGTTTCCTGTTTTAATCAAATAATAATCTTTTTCGCTCTCCATTTTTGTCTTTCCAATGCGCGCGCGCGCACACACACACACACACACACTCTCAATTTCTTTTGTCTCTGTTATGCAAACACCTCTTCCTTTTTGTAATTCTCCCATCCACACTTTGCCCTTTGCTGCCTTTTTCCGAAATGGCAAACATATGCACACAGCATTCACAACACACCAGTGGAAGAGAAGTATGCAGGCTTGCGTGTAAACATAGACAATACTCATGCACACACATGTAAAACACACATAGACACAGGGTGCCCTGTCCTGTCTGAGTGTGTGTGTGTGGTAGTAGAAATGGGAGCGAGCTGTAGCCTGGAGGCAGAGCTGGGATATGAATACACAGAGAGGGTCAACGTGGCAGTTTGGGGGTGGGGGTTACGAGGATGAAGGCTTCGGGGTGTGGAGGACTCCAGTTTAGGGTTACAAACCTTCCAAACTTTTCTTTTAATTTCTACACATGAAAGGTTGACAGCAGGCATTGGTATTTGACATCCGGTGGCCATATTGGAACTGTACAGCAATGGCATTTCATAAGAAATGATGGGACCACCTCTGGTAAAATGGTTTGGGCAGTTTAAATACCTAAAAGAGTTCAAACACCAAAAGATGCAATGATGCAGTGACAGCTTTGCAGACTTGTAAACATTTTGTAAACCGAGTGAAACACAATTTTGTAAGATAATTACTCCTTTTGATTGGTCAGCACTGTGGTTAAGGTCTAGTAAAGCACTAAACCACTCTCATAGAATAAGGGAATGACTGTGATTTGAGGTCAAATAAGCACTTAAAGATGATAGAACAATCCTAGTTTTAAAGACATTGCGTGGACACAGACAGAGAATGGACAGTGAGGTTGGAAATAGTGCTGGGAAATTAAACTCAAGTGGAAATGCTGTTACTTGACTCAAATACTGTGAGAAATACTTGTGTTGAATGTTTTGATTAAAGTTAGAGGATAACCGTTATTTTTCAACTTGGGCCCTATTTTCTTATGTGCTTCGGTCCAATTGATTAATAGGAATAAAAATAATTTCAGTCTGTTTAACACTGAGAGAGAATGCCAGCAGTAGTTTGGTCACAGTGCAGCAACTGAAATGTTTTCATCCACATGTAGCCAGCACTTCTTCTTGTTTCATTTTTACTCTTGATTGGTCAATCTCAACTTTATATGTTGCAAAGTAAAAAAAAAAAAACAGAGTTAAAAAAATACTTAAACAGAGGGAAGTTAACATTTTTTTTTTTTAAATACTTTAAGTGCTGAAAAATGACCTCGTTACAGGCACATGAGTGGAATACAACAATAGAATTGACAAAACTGACAATAGCATCTGAAACTTAATTTTTGGGGGATTTATTCTTCACTGTGGTCACAATATTAACAAAGAGTGCTATGTCTCTGATTCTCTGACTCAGAATTTATCTCCATGGAAATGGCTACAATAACATCACCTGATTTCCTCTTTTGCTCTAATGGGGATTATTATAGGCACTGCACAGCCTCTGTGAAGATGAGGTTCTGTCTGTCTTGGAAGAAAAGTTACTTTTATGATTTTACACCTGTTTATGAGCTTTACTCGTAAAATAAATGTTAAGGATCACAGTTTGTGTAAAGAGGTTGGTTAAAATCCAAAAACAGAATATGCCAGATTGAGATTAGGAAAATTATAATACATCAAACTGAGTTCTCTTTGTGTGTTTAATTTTTCTTAATGCAAAGAAATAGATGCTCCTAATTATTTCTAGAGTACAAAAAGATGTGTGGTTCACATTAAATTTTAAAAGTATGAATTGGTAAATGGCTGGTTACATAGTACTTGAACAGATGTTTAATTAATTCCAAGCTTTTATGCTCAGTCTGATGTTGGATATTATACTGGAGGGCAAAGTGAATTAAAGATGCTAAGGGTTAATACGTTTGGACTTTGAGGCTGGTATTACAAAACACTGTCTATTAATGAGAGGGACATAGATATCATTCTCGGCGTAATGATGCAGGGAGGTAAAGTGAACGAGAAAGAAAGAAGGGAGGAGGCAGGAAGGAGACAAAGGCAACATCAGTGGAACTACAAAGACCGTGGGATGATGGACTAAAAAAGAGACAGAGGCACGAGAGAGTATACGTGGTGAAAGGCGTCGTCAAATATATGAGGGCTCAAGAAGCAGCGGGAGGAAAAGAAGTGCTGGAATGAAGTGGAAATGAAGAACTGTCAAAAAAAGAGCAAGAAAAATGGTGACAGGTGACAAAAGTGAGTGAACGCATGAAGAAAGACAACTAAGAAAGGAAGGTAAAGGTGAAAGACTGACAAAATTAAAAAAAAAAGAAATAGGAAAAAATAGAGGAAAAGGTGCACATGGCAAGGAAAGGGGTGAACATGGAGAAGGTGTGTGTGTGTGTGTGTGTGTGTGTGTGTGTGTGTGCGTGCGTGCGTGCGTGCGTGCGTGCGTGCGTGCGTGTATGTGTGTGTGCATGTTGGGGGTGGGTATCCCGTAGGGTTAATTACATCTCTGTTATCTGTCTGTGCTACTCCACACTCCACGATCTGAATTCCTGCTGCAGGCTTAAAGGCCACACACACACACACACACACACATTTTTATATATATGTACATATAACAGCATATAGAGTATGTGCATGTATATACACACAAACACAAATGCACACACCTACATGTGAGCTTGAACATCACGACACAGAAATGTTCTGTCTCCTCAGTTTGATCCTTCCATCTCATGTACACACACGCGCATGCATGCGTGCGCGCGCACACACACACACACACTGTCAGTCTCAGGAGAACACGCGTTGTTCTGAACAGAGTTATACGAGCAGAGGAGGGCCTTTTCTGGTAATAGCTGTTAATTTAGCATAAATCATGCATAACATGACCCACATGTAAATCACTCATGTCAGCATGATATCACATCCCAGGAGCTCCTTCTTCTACTTCTTCTCTGTAGGAAACAACAGCACCATCAGTCTTCATTGATTTCTCTGTTTGTGGCTTTGAGGGTCTTCTTTATCAGGGTCGTTTAACAAGAGATTAAAATCATTTTTTTGATAAACTAAATCTGTCAATAAGTAACTTGTAAGTAATGTCATAAACTCTCACACTGATAAAGTATTTTGCCTCGTTTTGAGAATGATAGTCGAAATAATACAGTAGACAGTACAGTAGATAGATAATATCTCATTTGAACAAACCTCTTTATTCACTTGTGATGTTGGATGTGATATTCCTTTATAATCCGGGCAGCAGTCCTCCTCTTTATCCTGCTGTCCAAATAAAGACAAATAAAAAAAAACAAATAAAGATGCTGCTGTCTTTATCATCTTTTTACTGATAAAAACAAAACTTTAATGGGTATGAAAAGTTAACGTTACATGTTTGCTTGGCATTCTTATGTACAGTTCGTCCACAAACGTCTCTGAGACTTCTGGTATTTCACTCAGAGCTTGTACCAATTTTAACACCATCCACCTATCCATCTATCTATCTATCTATCTATCTATCTATCTATCTATCTATCTATCTATCTATCTATCTATCTATCTATCTATCTATCTATCTATCTATCTATCTATCTATAAATGTTCTTGTGTTTTATGTACATGGGCCGGACGTGACCGTCAAACAGACCGGATGGGTCTGGCACTGTGTAGTGTATATATTGTGTGTGTGTGTGTGTGTGTGTATATATAAAAATATACACACACACATGACTTTGGTCCAAATCCCGGCCATCCCACCCATTAACAAAAGAGTGGTGGGGTTTATCGACTATACTCCAGCCAGCCTCCAGGGGGCAAACAGGATCTTTTGTTTTCATGCTGTCTACTTACATTATATATAAAGTATGTCTCTCGTCTTTTCTGTCAATTAAGCTGTTTTATTTCTCAGGAATTAAAAAATTACACCAGCAGCAGAGTTCTGTGCTCTCTCAGTGCAGGCTCCCAGTCTTTAATGAAACAATTTTCATTAGTCGTTCAATCTGCCTTTGATAGCCCTGAGAAGAAACATCAAAATGTGTTCAGGTTGATCCTACATGTGTGTGAAGAGCAATTATGATGAACACAGAAATGACCCACTCACTCAAAACACCTGTTTAAAGTATGAGAGTACTTCGCAGGTGGTCAAGGTTCAAAATTAAAACTAAAAGTGATTGTCATAACTTTGGTACTTTTCCCTGAAGAACATCTTCTCGATTGTGACCAGTATTTTGGGGGATTTTTGCTTTTATTTGACATTATGCAGTCAGTAGAAAAAGGAAACCATGCCAACATGCAACTAAGATCCCCAAACAAGTGAAGTAAAAAATGTATTTGATTATGTGAATATAGTGCAAACTGGCGTTTCAAATAAACAGCCTCTATATGTGGCATGATGACGCAAAGGGTAATCCAGTTAAACCTAAATGAATATTATAAATTTCACAACCTAATCAAGAGTGATGTCAACATATTAAAAAAAACATGCAGTTAAATGCCTTTAACAAAAATTATCAAAAGCACTTAAAAGTATTAATCCCTGGGCAACTGCTCATTACATGTTCAGAATAAAGAGAATATATTTCTGCAACAGTACAAAGGTAACATGGGATTTCTTCAGAAGCATATGCATCAACATAGCTGTTACTGGGTCAGCGTGAGTATGTAAAATGCACATGTGTGTCATGAAAATGTACGATAAAGTGATGTGGTATCGTCCTTAGTCACAGTCAGGGGGAAAACCGCAGCAGAACAGCTATTTGAATAGTAGCGACTTAAACGTTTTAAGGACAATTTCCTCACTACAGTCAAACATATCGTTCTGCTTACATTCACAGCTTTTGCCTGAATGTGTACAAAAACAGATTTGGAAAAAAAAAAAAAAAAAAATCAAAGTGCATCTTATTGGTTAGAAGACTCCAACCTTTAGTGAGGGAGCCTCCTCACAAATAATATGACAGGTCGCGTTATCCCCCTGATAAATCAGCACATCTCCCTGTTGTTTGTACCTTTGTGGAAGAATTCCACGGGGACGTGTCGCTCTGAGCCATGGCCTGCTTTATTAACCAGTTTTGCCTTAATTAGCTAATAGGATTGTTTAAATCATGATCCAAGTACAGAATAGCCTCCGGGAAGACAAACACCAACTTTGTTGAAGTGTGTGCATGTGTGTGTGTGTGTGTGTGTGTGTGTGTGTGTGTGTGTGTGTGTGTGTGTGTGTGTGTGTGTGTGTGTGTGTGTGTATACATGACTGCTCCTCAATGTGTACCTGCATGTATCTCTCCCTCTCTCTCTCTCTCTCTCTTTCTCTCTCCCTCTCTGTCTCCCTTTTTCTCTCTATCTCTATCTTTCGCTGTGTGCATGTGTGTGTGCGTGAGTGAGTAATAAGTGTGTGTGTTTGAGCATAGGCCGGGTGTGAAATTCAGTGTTGCTTGTGTGTAGGAGCTTCTGTTTGTGTAACATTCTGTGCGTGCGTGCGTGCGTGCGTGCGTGCGTGCGTCTGTGCGTGCGTGCGTGCGTGTGCTCTCATGCACATTCATGCACTCGTGTCTAGAGCACAACAGTCTTCCTCTCTGCCTTAATTAACGTGCCTTCTTGCAAGACTTTCTCCGGAATATGAAACAATTTTACCTGATGATGCAAACGGTTGAAAATGCAGCTGAGTTAGTGCCTCGCCTCCTCACCTGACACTCTCTCTTTGTGTGAGGCTGCTAATATATGCCTGCGCTTCACTTGTAGTTTTTATATCCGTGTATTTTAGTGGCACTACAATAGCCAAAAGGCTTATTTAGCTGGAGGAAATGTGTGTGTGTAAGCAAAATCCTTTGTACTGTGTGATGAAAAAGAGCAGGCTGTATCACAGCTTGGCAATGATGTTCTCGCTACACAAATGCATGCTTACACATCCATGCGCGCGCACGCACACACACACACACACGCACACACACACACACACACACAACACACACACATTTTTGTTAGCACATCCCTGCACAGCGACACACGAGTCTTAGTGAAGTCCAGGGAAACCTGGAAAAGGGGGCAAGAAGGAAAAGAAACAGAGAAACAAATGAATCTCAATTATGTAAAAAGGTAACTGAGCTCTGAATTCTGTTAAAAGAAGATACTGTAATAAAAGACATAAACTTTCCAGCCGCACGCAGAAATCATGTGTGCATAAAGGCAAGCAATTCATTTCAAAGCTATACTGTCTCATAAGAGGAATTTTACTTAAAGACATTAAGACATAAAACATAAAGATTCTCTTCATTAAAACATAATATAAAGGACTATACTGCACTATAAGGACATAAGAAATCGTCGCAACAGCTGCCACAAGGATGAAGACAATAAGAAGGCATGTGTAGCTCCATGCGATGCAGGAAAGACGGCAGCCCTCGGCCAGGTCACGATGGAAGGAACTTGAAACTGATTTCTGCCTCTCTGCCTCTTTTGCAGTGACGGGCGTCCGCTTCTCCCAGGAGCCTGCAGACCAGTCGGTGGTACTGGGGGAACGGGTGGTGCTTTCCTGCGTGGTCTTCAACTACAGTGGCATCGTCCAGTGGACCAAGGATGGTCTGGCTCTTGGCATCAGAGAGGGTCTCAGAGGTGAGGGAGGGAAAAAGCCTGCATTCCCCTCAAGCTGTGGGGATCAAAGTGAAGTAAAGAAGGGGAATAACTCTGCTATGGTTACGGTTCAGTTTTGAGTGTAAGAACCCTGACAAAAGCTATTATTGCTGAAAAATATAGGGTTTTTCAACATTAAGGGAATGAGAACTGTATCAAGAGAGAGAGTCAAGAGCCAAGAGGCGTGTGAGTGACAATCTGGGCAAAAATGAGTCCTGTATATCATGCTGCATTAGAGGAAATCCCTCACAGTGCTGACAAAAGCAGGCACACATTCGAATTCAAATTTTAAGCCGACACACACATCCAGAGTTACTTACTGAGAGTGCAACAACACAAGCGCTTCGATTCAGGGATGGGCGAGCAACACATGCAACCACAAGAAGAGGAGTCAAACGGTC
This sequence comes from Dactylopterus volitans, assembly GCA_901007715.1. NCBI lineage: Eukaryota > Metazoa > Chordata > Actinopteri > Syngnathiformes > Dactylopteridae > Dactylopterus > Dactylopterus volitans. Next base: position 1,431 of record CAAKHG010049459.1, on the reverse strand, counting down.
AAAGCCACAACAGCACAGATGATTGTTCCGCATCTGGAGGAGGATAAGAGGAAACTCAAGAGGGAGAAATTACAAAAACAACCACAAAAAAAACAAAAAAGAAACAAAACTTTGGGCATTAACTTTTTTATGAAGACAGCTGCTGATGGCTCACATTCTTTGTCTATGATCTGATAAGACATTTCAATGACGGAAAAGTATTTCCCGAACTTTTTATCTGCTAAAAAAGCAGCATCTCGACCGAATGCAAATGCTGATATGGGAAAAGTTATTAAATCCTGCGTGACAAACAATTAATATAGTGTAGACATAGAGTTTGATATTTTTCAGTTCTACAATACTTAATCAGATTAGTTTGATATTGGTGGTAAATGACACTGGAAAACTGCTCTTAAATTTTAAATCAGTATCTATAATGCAAAGTGGGACCGCTACTATGTTTCCTATCACATTAGAACTTTGAGTATCATAGCTTGGTTGGTTATGTTACAAAGAGAAAATTCGAGCGAAAACTCAAAATCCCGGAAAATTACCCTTCCTCTCACTTGATATATTACCTCAGTAAACATTTTTCCTATTGCGTGCATGTTCTTAGTCACTACTTTTATGTCTTTTTGGATACGACATGATATTCATTCATGATATTTTAGAGAAGCAGCGCATGTTTTAGCGCAGATATCTTGTGAAGTCGTGTCCACCCTCCGCTCCTTTTCAGCTCCACCATCCTGTCCAAATATGGTCTCCTACAGCTGCAAAAAAAATTAAGACGGGGTCCACAAACCGATGGTCATCTTCAAAGAGGCTGCGTTGACTTCTTAAATACTGTCTTTGTGAATTTCAAACATGAGACATAAGTTAATGGTCGCAACACTGTGCCAGCAACACTGTGATGATATAGGAAACAAAATATTACCTGTTTGAAATGCTATTTTCGAATCATTTGGCAGCACTGGGAAAATTATAGGAATGTCTCAGATAAGTACTTTACTTTATTACTGTACTCCTGAGCACTGTTCTAAGCACGTTAACACTCACAGATGTTGTACCATTTCAGCTTGTACCGCGTTTATAATACACTGTGTATTCATAATGATATGTTGAACACAAACAAATCACTTATATACCCACCAGCGCACACACACACACAGTCAACTGATTGCACACACACACGCACACACAAATGCCGGTCTCTCTCTGTCTCTCTCTCTTTCACACTCTCTTTCTTTATGTGCCTCTCTCTCTTAATCTCTATCTCTCTGTCTCTATCTATCTTTCTCACTCACTCACACACACGCACACACACACACACACACACACACACACACACACACACACACACACACACACACACACACACACACACACACACACACACACACACACAGGCGGCCTACATAAAAGACGAACGGAGCCGAGCGTCCGACTGACCGA
>CAAKHG010049458.1:0-13938 GCA_901007715.1 Dactylopterus volitans | reverse complement strand
AGTCAAAGAGCTTCAGGAGAAGCTGGAGCAGGAGATGACTGAGCTGAAGAAGAAAGAGGCTGAGTTGAAGCAGCTGTCAGACACTGAAGATCACAACCAGTTTCTACAGAACTACTCCTCATTGTCACAACTCGGTGAGTCCACATACTCATCCATCATCACCATCAGTCATCTGAGATACTTTGAGGAGGTGACAGCAGCTGTGTCAAAGACCAGAGATAAACTACAGCACATTCTGAGAGAAGCATGGACAAACATCTCACTGAAGACTGACTCAAGCTGATGTTTTACTGTCACAACCAGAACCCAGAACCAGAGCTGGATGCCTGAAACATGCTTGTGAAATCACGCTGGACCCAAACACAGCAAACACATGGCTGTCGTTATCTGAGGGGAACAGGAAAGCTACGGTGAAGTCAGTAAAACAGACTGGTCACCCAGACAGATTCATTAAATGGTGTCAAGTCCTGAGCAGAGAGAGTCTGACTGGACGTTGTTACTGGGAGGTGGACTTGAGAGGAGGAGGAGTTTATGTCGCAGTCGCTTACAAGAATATCAGCAGGTCAGGAGATGAAAGTAGATTTGGATTTAATGACAAATCTTGGGCTTTGTACTGTTACAAGGAAAATTATACGTTCATGTTCAACAACGAGCCATCAGCCGTCTCAGGTCCTCGGTCCTCCAGAGTGGGAGTGTACCTGGACCACGGTGCCGGCGTCCTGTGCTTCTACAGCGTCTCTGACACCATGACTCTGCTCCACAGAGTCCAGACCACCTTCACCCAGCCTCTACACGCTGGAGTCTTGCTTTATGATGATGGAGACACAGCTGAGTTTAATAATCTCATGTAGATGTCATTTAATAATCCTGTTTGAATCTGTTGAGAGCAAATTCCTCTTGAGTTTGTTTTTCCTGACTTTCACCAGTAAACACCTCTTTCCTTGCTCATAGTAATTATTTGTAAACCTAAACATGTTCTGTCCTCTATGAGTTGTTCTGTATTTTGCGGAATGTTTCACGTCCCCTGTTTCAGCTTTTATTTGAAAAGGCAGACGTTTCTTGTCTCGGACTCCACCTGCAACCCCAGCAGGTGTCACCTCCAGATGTTCCCTGAGGACTCGGCCGTTGTTGGGTGTGCCTGAGGGGAACGAGGTGTGAGCGCCATCAGCAGGACGAAGGAGACGGTGGTCGGTGAACATCCAGGGCTCGGCTGGCAGAATAACACAGGCGCCCTGTGCAGGAAGGGCCAAAGTGGCCTCCACCCTCTGAGGAGACTGAGGTGCTTTGGAGTATGCGGACCTCTGCTAAGGACTTTTTATGGTCCTGTGGTTCCACATCTGCCGTCCACTGCGCCGCGGTCTCCTGGGGCACCGGCAGCACTGACGGGACAGGAGCAGCGATTGAGCAAGCTGGTCCGGAGGGTTTGGGCGCTGTGGTTGCCGAGAGGAGGACGTTAGCCAAGCCGGCGTCCGTCATCAGGTCCTTCGGCAGCAGACCACTACATCAACAGTGAAGGAAGGAGCGCGACTGCACGCCATTAATCCCCACCATGTCAGACTCTCCAACGCAAGAGTCGAGTCCTTCCACTGTCACCATGTAAATATGCATGTAATCTTTATTGTATTTTATATCATGTTTTCACTGTATTATTTACTTCATGCGTGCACCTTTTAGCTCCTCCTGTTTACACTGTTCTTGTGAGCTGCTACAACCAGTGGATTTCCCCGCTAAATGGCTCCCGTCACATGTAACGTGGCTTGTTCATGTTCACATTGTAAAACTGTAATCAAGTGGCACAGAAATAAACCCAATAAAGTTGTGTGAAAAGCCAAATTCAGGCTGACTCGCTTCATATTGTCCCTTTTAGTGCGCTTCGTAAAAATATATGCTCACGAACCATATTATAATGAAAACATTGTTTCAAGTTTTGGGTAAAGTTACTTCGAGTAAAGCCGTCTGGCAAGTAATACCAACTGCCCTGTGCCACAAGCAAAACTGAATGCAAACTAGCATGTAGCCTAGCTTCTTTTCCTTTGCTAGCTCCGGGAGCTTCACGCTAGCTGGGAATATTTCGACCACCAAGTTTAATTCAGTCCGACTTGGATCCACTCACGCGCCACTTCTTCACTCGTTTTTTTCCAACTAACCGGAATTGAGGTGAAGGTAAGACGGCGCCAAGATGGCGGCGGGCGGTCCGCCCACTTTGAGCATCAAAACGCCCCCTCAAAATCCTCTCACAGATGATACGTCCATCTTTATTTATTGTCTATGATGCTGATGGAGTTCACTTGGTTGACGCTGATGCTCGCGGAAGCACGTTATACGCTGTACTGTAGATACTCCTTTAAGGAGAGTACTCGGTTGAGAGGTAGCAGGTAGGTGTGAGCATCAGCTTTATTATTGACTTAGATCAGGTAGGCAAAGGGCCACACTTTGGACAAATTAATAAACACATGAAACAGTTCTGAGTGATGTTAAGCCGGATTTGATGGACTTGGGAGATGACTTTACAGCAGACCATCAGCAGCTCAGTAGGTCTATGAGCTTGGATAGACCGCTTGCCCAGGGGGTCTTAAGGCCATGTCTGCTTGCTTTTAGGGGAGTGGTCCACTTGCTCCTATTCCACTGTGGGCTGGTTGCTGGCCGGCGGGGGCTCCCTTCGTGGCCCTCTGCGGGTTCTCCCTAGGGATGTGTCCGTGGTTTCTTGGGTCCTTTCCTTTGGCCCACCAAGGGTTAGTGTGGCGTGACTGCGACCCTTCGCTTTTACTCCAAATCTTTCTCAATGACAAAACTTTCACTCACACTCACTCACTCACACATGCACAATAAGACTGTAATGTTAGGATTATAATGTGTGGACGTCATTATACAGGTGCTTTTGCTGGTACTGTTGATGTTTGGTTACTGTTGTTGCTGTTGTGTTCCCGCTTCCCCGGTCTCATCACCCAACCCTTCTCTGCGCCCCTCTGTGATATGCAAAACGTATTGAAACAACCAAAACAACGTCCAGTTGCCGTAGGATTACCATGACTTGGATTAATGAGAATCTAGACAGACAATCTGGTTTATGATCGCATTGCATGTCGACGTGGTGTGTTAGTCCCGCCGTCTGTTGAGACGAGGACGCGCCACCTTGACATCGATGGCTCTTTTCACTCCCTCAAACCATCTACATACAGTAAATGTGCTGCTGAGTGCACTGGGATGTTGTGTTTGCAGAAAATCTGTCGCATTTTCGTGGACATTCCAGCCACGTATGGAACAGTGCTGTACCCTTTGCGCCCTACTTTTTGAGGTGCTGTGCTTTCCAGTTTTTACTTTAAAAAAAAAGGTCTTGTTGGAATAGCCACACATTTTAAATGCCTCCATCTTTCCATCTGCTCTAATTGGAACAGTTTCAGCGTTTTGTTGTAGGGTACAGATGACCCCAAGCTTGTGTTTCAGTGGGATCTGGGAGTCAAAGAGTTAGGTATTGGTCTGTGTGGGTGGGTTTCGCGTAATCTTCAAATCATGAGTCTCCAGTCCTCCTCGATGTGTGCCAACGTGTCATCTCCATGTACCTGAACCAATGGTTCCGTGTTATGCCCTTAAAGGAGGCCATTGCTCTGAATTCCACTACCTCTATGTACAGATTAGCCTCAGTGGATGATACCAGGGAGCCTATGGCACGAACATTTCACCTTGAGAAGCTCCAATTGTACTTGAAATCGGTGGAATTAAATGGAGGTCAAGCAAATCTTGTTCAGGGTTTGAGATTGGTTCTAATGTCCAAGTAGCTGCCCAGCAGTAGATTTGTAATAGTCTCAGAACACCTAAACACAAGCTAAGTAATGTTGTCCATGCTGACCAGTACAGTGAGGAGTACACAGGCTTATACACCGATCAGCCATAACATTGTGACCACTGACGGGTGAAGTGAATAACACTGATTATCAGGTTAACATGGTACCGGTCAGCTTTGGAATTGAGCAGCTTTGACAAGGACCTAATTGTGAAGTCTAGACGACTGGGTCAGAACCTTTCCAGAACGGCAGCTCCTGTGGGGTGTTCCCAGTATGCCTTAGTAAGGACCTATCAAAAGTGCTCCAAGGAGGGATAAGGGGTGAACCAGCAACACGTTCATGGCAATTTGTTGCGTATGAGGCTGCGTGGCTGCAGACCAGTCGGGGTGCCCATGCTGACCCCTGTGCACAGCTGAAAGCAACAACAATGGACACGTGAGAACAGGATCACTGAGCAACGGAAGGCCATGGTGGCCCGGTCTGATGAATCACATTTTCTTTTACATCATGTGGCTTGTCAGTTGTGCGTGCATCACTTTTCTGGGGGACACATGGTGTCAGAGGCAGTGCGATGCCCACCTAAGCATTGTTGCAGACCAAGTCCCTGCCACAAAGCAACAATGCTTCAGGAATGTTTGAGGAACACAACGACCAGTTCAAGGTGTTGACTCGGCCTCCAGGTTCCCCAGATCTCAATCCAATCCAGCATCTGTGGGATGTGCTGGGAATTTTGGAAATATTCCAAATTGGAAACTATAGCTATATACTATATATAATGATAATAATCTAGCCTCGTAAATGGTCAGTGAAATGAAAAATAGCTTACATTTAGCACCTAACTTACCAGCAAGCTAGCTACTGTATGAATAGATTTATTTCATTTTTGCAAGTTAAACAGTAATACCATTATAGGTCAAATATATTTACCCCATAATGTTATAAAAAAAACTCACTTGACTTTCTATAATGGGCAGGCTCAACTGTGGGGCTTCACTAGTCTTGTGCTTTGGGCTCAAAAGTGTGGCCTCCAGGGTTTAAGCAGTCATCTGTGCATGTGATGGAGGCGTGCACCGTGCACGCAGGGGGCGTGGCCTCAACAGCCCTGCAGTAAGCAGTGCTGTGTGCATGTGATTGAGGAGTCTACTTGCATTAAATCTGCTTGTTTTAGCCAAGATTATGCCACAATATATTTTCCCCAACTGTATTTGAGTTCCTTGTTGAGGGCCAACCTTCAGTTTTGTAATTTTCTGTTTTATTCCCATAAACTCCTGTTAATTCCCATGGAAACTTTCCAACTTTGAAAATTCCCGGATTTCCTTAGAGGATATGCTGCCAACAGCTTGGAGCCAGATACCACTGCAGCACCTTCAGAGGTCTAGTGGAGTCCAGTCCTCAATGGGTCATGGCCATTTTGGCATAAAAAGGGGGACCTACATGATATTCGGCGGGTGGTCATATTATTATGGCTGATTGGTGTACGCATGTGAAACCAGACAACCACTCAACAGGCACATAGCACAACACAGAAAAGCCTCTTCATCACATCATCACTACATTTACTTTTAGGAAAGGGATGCTCTTATGAGCACAGTAATATTCACATTCTGGAAAGAGAAGTTCGATGGTTTTAGAGGAGCGGAGAGTGGCGAGGTGAAGCATCCTCATGCAACCAAAAAAGTCCAGTTGCCTTCTACTTAAGCATCAAGAAACACGTTATTGGGATAATTTTACCACATGCCAGGAATCTACAGTTACTTTCTCCCAAGACAAAAAAAACAAAAAACAACTGATTAAAGTTGCAGATTAAGTTTTACAGCAAAAAAAAGCACCATCTGCTTTCATTGTGTCATCCTCAGAGATGCAATGCATTTTGGGGCAGTTGCGCGAGTATTGCGAGTAAGCTAGCGATACACACACAGAAATTCTGGGAAATCTCGTAAACATCTGCAGATTTCTCACATACAAATTATTCACAAACCATGCAGCTGAAAAACACCACGAGCTCAATTGGACAGCGTTCCGTTGTCAAGAGCACGTTAGCGGGAAATTCAGAGTGCGCCGTAAGAACCGGAATCGGCCTCCCAAGATTACAGTCTGGTTCCACCTGGTCACCCCTGTGGAGAGGAAGTGGTATGGCCCAGGTGCCGTGTGGTGACACCTCGAGCTACGCGGTCGCCATCTTTGATCCGCACCCTTATTAGGCATCGTCTTTATCCGGCAAATTCTGTCACTGGTATTTGTACATTTTTCTGATTCTGATTTCTGTCCTTCGCCCACTGAGGCGGTGTGAACCGTGATTCTAGGCTACACAAATAAGACTGACTTGACAAACCTCTGACTGACTGAACGGCTGTCCAGTGGAGCTAGCCTCCGCGCTAACGATTGCCGTCATCAAAAATGGAGAAGAAAAAAAAATCGGCAGTTATGGATCTCTGACTATGGACTTATTTGCATGAATTCCCCAAAGGGACAACAGAGTTCCAGGCTGAATAAAATGGCTTCTGAAAGGCTGAACGAAGGAGCCACGCTACTGTTGGCTTCCAGGGACAGAAGAACAAGGAGCTACAGAGTTTATGGATAAAAAGTTAATGGTTTCAACGCAAACATCTGTCGTATACGGCAAGCTCAAAGCTCGGGGGTGGGGGGCTAACAACGGGAGTGTTTAATACCACTGGGGAACAGAACTGCATCACTTGGATGGGAAAAAAAAGATGCTTATTTACTCATTGTGAGCAAACACATTGCCTTAAACATGAATACATTCTGAGATCCATAAAAGATATTGCGGGCCGGTTCGGGACGGTTCAGGCTGCAGACCCGCCCCCCCGGGCGGTGGTATCTCGCCACCGTGTGGCGGCTTAAGGGTTTGAAGAGACAGTAAAGGTAATCACAGGTCAGGTGAGGATAATGGCCAGCAGTTTGTACAAGAGATACAGGAAGGAAGATGGACGGGCGAGGTGGGTTAAGGGGTTGGTGAGAGCTTTGTTATCGCCATAACCTGGTACGTCTTGGGGGGGCCCTTCGAGTCCTTGGTCCCTTGGGATTTTTGGTGACTGAGCCATATACGTTCTTGGCTTTCGACCACCTCTATCACGTTGTAGCCCAGCACCAGCCCGTTGGAGACGTCGCTCACCAGCAGCGGCACGCTGAATTCCGTGTCCGGCGTCAGCTTGTCGGGGAACTTCAGCGTGGCCTCGATCCAGCCGCTGTAGCCCACCAGCTGGCTGTTGATGCCGACCACGTTGATGGTGGATTCCACCAGCTCGTGAACCGGCCGGACGACGGAGTCCGGGAGGTGCTGCCGCCGCCACTCGTCGTTCACAAAGCTGACCTGAGCCCCCGAGTCCCACAGGGCGTCCACCAGAATGTCGTTTATGGAGCAGCTGACCAGGCATTTTTTGCCCGCCAGCGGCACCAGCTGCAGTTTGCATTTCTCCAAGAAGGACAGCTCGGGGGCCGCCGCGCTCTCGGGCGGGGACTCGGCCTCCATGGGCACGTTGTTCCACGTGACCTTCTTCTTGTCCTCCTTCCTTTTCTTCCCCTTGTCCTTCCTCTCACCCTTCCCTTTCTTGTCGTACTCCAACTTCTTCTCCCTCTCCTTGCGCTCCCGCTCCTTCTTCTCCCTCAGCTCCCTCTCTTTCTTCTCCCTCTCCTCCTTGTCCCTCTCCATCCTCTGCCTCAGCTCCTTTTCCACCTTCTCCCTCTCCTCCCTCTCCTTCTTCTCCCTCCTCTCCCTCTCGTCCCTCACTTTCTTCTCTCTGTCCTCCCTCTCCTTCCCCCTCTTTTCCTTTGTCTCTTTTTCTTTCTTATCTCTCTCCTCCTTCTCCTTCCTTTGCCTCTTCTCTCGCTCATCCTTGGCCTTTCTCTCCCTCTCCTCCTTCTCCTCCTTCTCCTTCCTTTGCTTCTTCTCCAGGTCCTCCCTCTCCTTCTTTTTCCTCTTCTCTTTCTCTTCCTTTGCCTTCTTCTCTTTCTCCTCTCGCTCCTCCTTCTCCTTCTGTTGCTTCTTCTCTCTCTCCTCTTTCTCCTTCCTCTGCTTCTTCTCCCGTTCCTCATTTGTTTTCCTGTCTCTCTCCTCCTTGTCCTTTTCCTTCTTTTCTCTCACCTCCCTTTCCTTCCTCTCTTTCTCCTCCTTCTCCCTCCTTAGTGTCCTCTCTCTCTCCTCCTTTGATCGCCTCTCCTTCTCCTCCCTCTCCCTCTCCTTCCTGTCCCTCTCATTGTTCTCTTTCCCGTCTCTCTCCTCCTTTTCCCTTTTTTGTCTCTCTTTCTCCTCCCTTTCCTTCTTTTGCCTCTTCTCTCTCTCCTCCTTTGCCCTCCTCTCTTTCTCCTCCATCTCCCTCTTCTCCTTGTTCACTTTCTCCTCCCACTCTTTCCTCTCCCTCTGGTGCCTGCTCTCCATCTCCTCCCTTGCTTTCTTGTGCCGCTCCTCCCTCTCCTTTTCCCTCTTCTTTCGCTCCTCCTTCGCTTTCCTCTCCTTCTCCTCCTTCTCGGTCCACTGCATCCTGTCCCACTCTTCTTCCACTTTCCTCAGCCTCTTCTCCATTTTTTCCCTTTCTTTCTTATCATCCCTTTCTTTTTTTTCTGTCTTCACTAGCTTCTCCTCCTTCCTCATTTTGATGTTTTTTTTGGCGAACTCCTGTGAACGGAGAGAACGGGCATGCGTGTTATTTTTTCTCTAATATCGGAGGTTAAATCTTAGACAAAAATCATGATTCAATCAGTCCGGATGTGAGGGTACGAGTATTCACTCCACGCTGCAATCCAGACGATGGTGAAACGAAAAACAAACAAATGCGGAAGAGGAGGAAAACGCAACAACACAAGAGGAGCAATAGCGGCGTGACCCGATGACACACTGCAGCATTTCGGGTTCCTCGTGGACCACATCAGCGATGGTGGATCGGACAAAGATGACGGATTAAGACGGAGGCGGCGTGAGTTAAGAGCAGCCGAATGAGTACCTAAGCTAATTAGCTTCAACCCGACCACCACTGGAAGGTAATAATCCAGCCAGGATGGGTTGCTAGCCTCAGCGCGCTAGTGGTCAGCTTCATCTCCCACCACCAGCCTTCCAGTTACCGTTGAGTTACTCATTGAGACCAGTACCTGACTGTGCCATAGCGTATCTGATGGAATCAACGAAATCTGCCGAGCTTGGCCAAAGAAAACAGGAGTCCAACAACTTATCCCAGTTTTTAAAAAAGCCTCTACATGTGAAAGCAGACAGGACCACAGGTGTTACCAAGGCTAACGCTATTTACATTGCAACGGCTGTGTGCCCATATGCATGTTTATCATAATAATCCCCTCCGTGGACCATCACCGTATGGTGGTGGAGGGGTTTGAGTGTCCTAATGATCCCAGGAGCTGTGTTGTCAGGGGCACCAGCCCCTGGTAGGGTCTCCCATGGCAAACTGGTCTTGGATGAAGGGTCAGGCAAAGAATGGTCCATAAAGACACATATGGGGAGAAAAACACCAAAGGACCAGTGTGCCCTGCCCAGAGGGGTACCGGGGCTCCACCCTGGAACCAGGCCTACGAAGGGGCCTGTCGGCAAGTGCCTGGTGACCGGGCCTTCGCCCATGGGGTCTGGTCAGGTCCAGCCTGAGGCAGAGACATGGGTCCGTCCTCCAGCAGGCCCACCACCTGCAGGAGGAACCATATGGGTCTGGTGCAATGTGGGTCAGACAGCAGGCCACCGCCTCCCCCGAGACCCAGACCCGGATCAGCGGAAGAAGACGAGACAAGATACCAAAGATGGCAGGTAGCAAATGTTGAATCACTCCTAATGCAGGAGTTTCAATCATTATTATTTTTGAACTCTTTGCCACTGCCTTTTGTGGTTTGTTTTTTTATCAGCACTACACAAAAACGACATGAGGGTGCTTTTGTCTCCCACTGTTTGCTGTACTTGCCATCTCAGGTAATTCCAGACATTGGGTGGAACCAACTGAACCCTCAACCTCAAAATCCAAAAGCACATACCAATGCGTGACTTCTGTGTACCCTGTAGACCCTCCGTGAATCAGCGGTCTCTCGGGGACACCTACCTGAAGTTCTTGTCGGCGCTGTTTCAGGAGCTTGATGGTCTTCTCCAGCTGGTTCTCCTTGTGGAGCCACTCCTCCTCTCGCCTCTTTATGATGGCCATCCTCACGGCCAGCTCACCCCTCAAGGCGGCGTTCTCCGCAGCCAGCTCCTTGTTCTGCTCCTTCCAGACAATGAGGGCTTTTCTGATGTGGTCTGGGATCATCGCAACCGAGGTGTCGGGATTCAAGAGGTTGGGGTCGTCGGGCTGCATTTTTTCTTCCCAAGAGACTGCAAGGCACAAATGTTGAATGCAACAGGATGAGCTACAGTCCCTTCCTATCTTTGGATGCGCACAGTAGACAGGAGGTCTTTGACAAGTTTGAATATTTTTTTTCCTAAAACAGGCCTGCACCACTCAAACTTGCGTGTATTGAATCAACAAAGCCACCATCAAAGCCATAATCAAAGGCGCCGTCACCTTGAAGATGAGGACAAGTTGAGGTTGCCACTTATGACTAATAAAGCAGATTCGCAACGGAACAACCGCGTGTCGCAGTTTAAGAGCGACGTGTTTGCCAAGTATGACGGGTGAGAGAATTCTTCTGTCTTATTCTTGACGATTCTTCCGTGTGTTTTCGTGCACGTTGTTTTGTCGCGTTATCTGCTCCCGCTAACGTTAAATCACGGGAGCCATTCAACTGCCAAAATGCTCGTTTTAATAAGGTACATTTTATTCTCCCTTTTAAACTTTTTTTTTTTTAAATGGTATTAAGCTTAAGCAAGAAATAAATTGTGCCATGGGGGGGCCGATTCCGCTGTGACGTCGCTAATGCTAGCACGCGCTACATCATCTTGGAATATTTGCTTTGATGCCATGACTGTGTGACATCATCACAGCTCTTTATGTCGTTCATGCCTTCTTTTTTTTTTTTTCCCCTGCTTTTCATACTTTAATGATATCGGCGTTCTTAAGCCGTGGCTCTAGGGATGTGTTTATAGGGGGCATGAGAACATCACCGTGACAACCACAGCTAAACCATTCACAGCACTGCTTTAATTCCATTCAGTTCTCGGAATTCACATGTATTTTCCGCAGGAAATGCATTTATGTTATCCAAGTTGTTAAAAGAACAATGATAAAAAAATTGTTTTTTTGTTTTTTTTTAACGTGTTTTGCTGGCTAAATACTACTGCGCACTTTAAGCTAAAGAAACCATTCAGTTTTTGGGGGGACATTCATGCTTCCACTTCAAAACCTTTAATAGCTTTTAAACATTTTACAGTGCTCAGCTTTCTCTAAACAACTGAATGAATGAACATGCTTTGATGATGCTAATGCTAAACTTTTGTTGTTTTTTTAAAACTTTGCTTTTCCTTATTGATTCAACAGTTTTCAATGTTAAAAATTAAAAAAAAAAAAAAATTTAAATTCAGCCATTCATTTGAAATCCAACAGATTTGCTGCAAAAATACTACTCAAATGATTATTAATTCTATTTGTTGTTGTTGTTTTTTTACTTACTTTACTTTAAACTATTCAAATATCAAAATGTGCAGCTTCTTAGAGGTATGTTGGAGAAACCAACGTTTTTTCAACCTTTCAAACTTGCAAAGGTATCATTAAGCTTTGTGGCATTAAACAGAATGGATATATCAGCGAACGCTGCTTTGATGGCTGAGCTGTGTGGCATCACCGTGGCAACCGCAGCACCAGCACCTTTCAGCCCCGCTAACAATCAAATATCAAAATGATCATGCTCTTTCATTTTTCCCCCCTACTTTTTACACTTTATAATGTACAGCTTTGAGCTCTGCATTTGAGACCAATGCAGGCGAGAAATAAATTAACAAATACAAAATAAATCTGCCTTTTCTACTTTGAAAGCAGCTTTATTTAGATTGGACTCAAAAGTAAATATGTTCTTCTATTGAGCGTTTTCCTATTTACCTTTCACGTTGTAAAAAGTATTCAGCTTTGTCAAGCTGTCGCTATTAAAGTGCATTTATCAGTCAATCAACAAAATGTGATGAGTAGCAGCTTCCATGCGGAACAGTGCAGTTTGAATCAAACATTTTCAAGGTTTGAGACCGGCGCACACAGACAACAAAGGAGGCTGACCATCAAAAGCAACATGAAAAGTAAAGAAAATGAAAGTGAAAGTGAAAACTGCAATGTAAAAATGTAGAAATACCTTTGATGCTAATGCTTAAAAAAGCAGAAAAAAGTCATCATTTTCTTTCTCACAAATGTTAGTCCATTCATTTCTTATAATAAACAGCTTGATGTCATAAATAAAGTTCAGTTTTTAAAAATTCAAATGTATGGATAAGTGTCGCGAAAAAGATGAGCATTTTGCTAGCTGTAGCTTAAACTTTTAGAAGATTTAGATGACATGAAGCGTGGATACTCAGCATGCACCACCTAACATTCGTTAGAAAATAGATAAGACCGATAAATACTTTATCAAAACCCACTAAAAATAATAGTCAAGAGCATCCTCTATACACAAATGACAGCATCGCACAGAGTAAAACACACACATATACACACAGAGAGTGATGGATCAGTCTAGCCGTCGTCGTGAATTAAAAGTCAGGCTGAGAAGGGAAGGTTGGGGTTTACTTTAAATGATTCTAATAGCTGCGGCTGCTCTCAGGTCCTGGCTTTCCCAGCTGCTCTTGGATCGTAAAAAGCCAAACGTCCCCTCAGCGAAAGATCAGGTCCTGCATAGATCGGAGAGGTCGTGATGGCTCTTGCAGTGTCCATGCGTTATAAATGCTTCAAAAACAAGAAATCGTTTCCAAAACTGACTAGCAACCAGTGGAGAGATTATAAAACTGGAGCAGGTGTTCTTCTGGTCCCTGTCTGAAACCAGGTGGCAAGATTCTGAATCATTCTTCGTTGAATTTTCATTAATTTCATTGGTCTGCAGAGAGAACGTCAATAGTCCAGCCTGCCTGGTACAAAAGTCCGCAGGGATGGTCATACTTTTGCAGTATTTTTTTTTAAGATAAGATTTTCAAAAAGAACCCGACAAAAAACATTAAAAGTTCAAGTCCATTTCAAAGACCACACCGAGGTTCCTTGCTCGGTGGATAGAGACGAGCCCCAGAAAATCCAACTGTCTGTTTTAGTGGTGATGCTTCGGGCAACGTTCTGCTGGAGAACCTTGGGTCCTGCCATCCATGTGGATGTCCCTGACACGTCCACCTAAGCATTGTTGCAGACCATGTCCCCCCTTCCATGGAAACGGTATTCCCTGATGGCAGTGGCCTCTTCCAGCAGGATAATGCTCCCTGCCACAAAGCAACAATGCTTCAGGAACGTTTGAGGAACACAACAACCAGTTCAAGGTGTTGACTCGGCCTCCGGGTTCCCCAGATCACAGTCCAGTCCAGAATCTGCAGGCACGTGCTGGACCAACAAGCTGGACCAGATCCATGGAGGCTCCACCTCGCAACTTCCAGAAATTAGAGGATCTGCAGCTGACATCTTGGTGCCAGATACCACAGCAACACCTTCAGAGGTCTGGTGGATCCACGTGTCAGGACTGGTTTTTGGTGGCGAAAAGGGAGGGGCCTACACAGCATTAGACAAGTGGTCGTAATCTGATGACTCATCTTTGTACTTGGGCATAAGTAAATTGCAACTTGTGCGTTTTGCAGAGACGACAAACTTACTCGAGTTTCCCTGTTTTTTTTTCTTTGTAGAATTTACAATGTATCTAGTTGCACATTCAGTTTTTCGTTTAATCACATGGATCGGATTTTGGACCCGGACTGGTTCCCCTTCGGAACACCATCTCATTCCACACGTGTACTCGTAAATGCACGTGCGTATTACTAAGTTCCCGTTTGCGTCCCGTCCTCCTCCAGCATCGCCGGGAGGTCACGCGGAGCAGGTGATGCATGGCGCCGCCTCGACCTTCCCAGCCGCCGTCTTACATCCACACTCTTATATTATATTTCTTCTTTAACTACCATTGTCATCCGTAAATTCTTCCTCGGGATTCCTGAGTTTTTCTCCCTTTTAGAAGGGTTTTTTGTTGAGTTTTTGCGTCCTCCGTGAGTATTTTGCAGGCTAACTACCTCCGCTAACCTCGAGCTGCGGAAAACCTTCCACGATCCTTC
>CAAKHG010049456.1:0-17490 GCA_901007715.1 Dactylopterus volitans | reverse complement strand
ATTAGGGTAGGAAAATATATTATATATATATATATATATATATGTAAGTATAAATATATTATTGTGGTCGTGTCACATCAATTAGGACCCCTCCCATGATCTACGGCCTCAGCGGCGCTGCTGAGGCCGTAGATCCCCCGTCTGCCTCTTTCCTGTCAATACAGTTCAAGAGCGGCTTTTATTTCACAACAAATCACAGGTCGTCCCCTCACACAGACATGCGGTCGGCCCTTTTCAGACAGCTAGGTTTCCGAGCAGCCACAGCGCTCGTCTAATAAACCCAAACCTAACGCTAACTTTTATTGTGACAGGCTGACAGATGACATTTTCCTATTTTCCCCCATCCTAAGGGCGAATCCTCGGAGAGTCTCTGTCAGAGAACACCGGGCTGAGATCATTAAATCTGGCGTGGAACTGCATCCGAGGGAGAGGAGCCGTGATGCTGGCGCATGGCCTTGGGGTAACACACCTGGAAATCGATGTTTGAGCACTCTATTGGTTTTTAAGTCATGCAAGACAAAATAAGAGCCGCAGATGATATTGCCTCAGACAGGCAACCTTAAATTAACATTAAACCATCAGGTGGGAATACCATTTTATATAACTCATTTTTGGGTTTTTTTTTTTTTTTGCATGAATCACTTAAAAGCAAAAAGGATGTGCACACACGGGCATCACCTCTAGGTTTTTACGCTGAGGATGTTGTCCCGCAGGTGTTAGGAAGCTGCCGTAACAGCCTCCTCGCTTCTGGCAAGGTTTTTTTTTTTTTGGTTTTTTTTTGCCTCGATATCTTTCAGCTGCAGGGATTTGCTCGCATTCAGCCACATAAGCGGCAGTGAGGCTGGGCGCTGACGGTGGGTGATAAAGCTCTGCCCACCGCGCACTCGATCCCACGGGGTGATGGCGCGAGTCATGACTCTGCAGACCAGTCGGGGCTTTTCACACCAAAGTTTGAATTACAATTTATATGTTCTATATTTTCAAATATTTTAAGTAGGGATTGTGACCGGAATGATTAGAGAACGGTGTATAAAGAGATTATTAATAGCAATGCAGTTATAATAGAATGGTCTTCATTAAAAATTATAATTTCTGACTCTTAGTGTACATTAGTGTACATACTTAATCTTGTCTGACTATGACTAATTAGTTTTCTTATTGGCACAACAATATAAATGAATTGGGTCCAAGCAAAACGCCAATCGTGCATACAAATAAACACATTAGTGTTAAAAGGTAACACAAATTCAACATAAGATGAACATAATCTAACATAAGTATGATATTATTGTGTGTTATACACTGTTGCCCATAAAGCTGGAATTCAATTTTTTTTTTTTTTACCTCTTGTCTCTGTCTTCTTGATAGACAAAGCAAATATCTTCTCAAAACGTTGTTGAACATTTATTCTAATTCTAACAATTATTCTAACTTTATGGGCAACAGTGTATAATTTCACTAAATGTTGCTACTACGTTACTGTTCAAGAGGGGAAACTTAATTCCCAAGCCAGAGCAAAGGCGTGTAAAAGTGAATACAAAAGTGCAAACAGAACAAAACGTTTTCGGGGGGAAAAAGTGAATTGGCAAAATATTCGGAAAATGCTTTTGACTATGAAAGACAATATGCGTGCTTTTGAATGCAAAGCTTCGGTTCAACAACATGATCTAAATATGCACAGGTGCATCATTGGTTCCTGGAGGATATTACTTGAGATCCATGCCAGCCTTCTTACCCTGTTTTGTGGCATTTATGAAGAATTATTGCAGCAGCAAAGACAGCAGCAATTTTTTTATTTATTTATTTTTTTTCCTGTTTCTGTGCACATCGTCATGACCGCGTTGGACCCTGATCTCACTGACAAATTTAATTGCCTCAGAGAGGCTCATTTCCTCGGGATCTCACTATCCTGCTTGAATGCAGGTGTTGTTTTGCTCCCGAGCCGGGGATTCGCCGGTTATTGCCTCCGAGACGGGGCTGACCATCTGCTCGCAAATCTTGCTTGACTAAGGTGCATTTCCATCCACGTGTTTCGAAGGGAAACATCTTCCTCAGAGCGGTGGAGCTGTCGTATAACGGGCTGGGGCGAGAGGGAGCGGCGGCGCTGGGGCGGGCTCTCAAAGAGAACAACGTGCTGGAGGAGCTGAATGTGAGGTACGAGACACCGCCTGATAGTCTGAGGCGTCGCCAGCGGAGGAGTTAACAGAGCTTTAATTCATGAGCTAGAAGTGCGAGGGACAATGCATTTTTCCCTTCTTTGGTAATCCCATGAGCCAAAAAGAAAAACAAAAAAAACACATCCCTTATGATTCCAGGAGAGATTAAATGGTGCCGCTAAAGCTTTACCAATAAATCTAAAGCGGCGGTCACGGGGAGGCGGCTTGTATAAACAAAGTTCACGTCAGCCAGTTTCATCTGCCTGCTGCTCAGGCAAAACAATGCTCGCCTCATGCGTTTCCAGACATTTGTGTCACAATGGGTGAATACTATTTAAAAATAACACTCTTATGATTGCCTCTCGCTCCCCTTTTCTTTTTTTCCTTTTCTTATTCCCCCTTCTTCTCCGCTCTCTGCATCTGTGTCTTGTCACAGCAACAATCGAATACCCCCTGAAGGAGCCGTCCACCTCGCCATGGGCCTGAGAGTAAACAAAACAATCAAATCCCTCAATGTAAGCTGTTGGAAAAGAGATTGGTTCCAACCTCAAGAACAATGGGAACGGGGGTGGGCGGGAGGGGTGGGCATCAGTGGGTAAAATGGGATTAAGAAATGGATCACTGTACTTTGTTTTAACGTCAACAGCCAAGTGCATCTCTTGGGGGGCAGGAGGGACTCCTCTCAAATCCGAGACAGATAGGAACACTGAGTAACCTTAGAAGTGTTGATTGCATGTGAGACAGCAAAACTAAAAATGTGGTCCCGAGGCTTGAAATCTCGCAGGGTTCGAGTTAGTGGACATATATTGAAGGCATCAGTGACATATTAACACGTTCGTTGTCAGTCATTTTCCCCTTTTCCTCTAGTTTATCCTATATGAACGGTGCCCGCAAGCGGCCGCGGATGTCAGCTGTATTTTATTTTTAGATTAGCGACAAGCACGCGGCTGAAAACGCAGAATCTGCGGCGCGGTCGTGATATCTCCCATTTCCCACCGACCAGATGGGCAGGAACCCCATCCAGAGCGCCGGGTGCTACGGGATCCTCAAGTGTGTGCAGGAGAACCCGGATTCAGCCGTGGAGGCGTTAGACTTTTCCGTGAGATACTACATTTATTAGTTTTTTTCTTCTTCTTCTTCTTTTGTTTGCCGCTAAACCCGTCCCCCCCGTGCCTTTGTGCCCCTCTGCAGGACATCACAGTGAACCAGGATTTCGAGGACTTGCAAACAGCTGTGAAAGAAGCCTTCCCCGCGCTCACAGTAATTCATGGGGGCAGAGTCGGCACGCTGAGGAAAACAGAAGCTTGAGCGGCGTCGCCGTCACCTGCTGTACTTTTCACGCGGGGAGAGGCGGGGAGGAGCCTTCACCAAAACCGGGAACCAAAAAATATGGATGCCATTTAGAGGAGCGGAAGAACATCCTTTATGACGTCATATCAGCGTGGAGAGGGACAGCTGGTTTAAATAACCAGGCCTTTGAAAATAAAGATGATTCAAAGGTAGATGGCGTGTGTCCATATGCCGTCACTCAGCGCACGAACACATACAATGCAGGTATTATTCTTTTTAGGTACGATCTGATTCGACGTTATGTAACGCCAGTGGGTAGAGTGATGGCGAGGATCAGAGAGCGCTTGCGTTGCGTGTGAAAAGAAGTGAAAGTGGGCCGCACAAAAAGGATTTAAGTGCCGCATGACTGGTCTAATAGAGGCGCCCGCTTCGAAAAGAACGTTCCCTCACAGGAGTTTTATGTCGAGTATATTTATTGGATCCGTCTGAGAGAGGTGTTGATTTTAATGGTTGCTAATTTCCGATGCTGTTTAATTAACTGCGCGTCCCTAATATTTTGCCACCTTATTTAAATGGAATGGCCACTATTTTGTCACCCAGCATAAGTGGTGTGACCAAAATATTAGGGACCCCTCTCAGTACGGCCCAGTGCAGTTCAACAGCATCGGAAATTATAGTCTCAGTAGCAATTAACATATATCACATAAAAAAACAACAACAACATAAAACTCCTCCTGAAGGCTGAATTTATTGCTGGGCTTGTAGTCTGTGACGAAACTGCAGCGATCAGATCCGATCAGATCCAGGATCATTGACCCACTCCATTGATCGGGTCTGCCGCGCTCCTGACCGTGCAGCCCCCGTCCTGCGTCACACGGGTTTAAATCTCCGTGGCGGTGTAAACTGGTCACCGGGATTAGCTAAACTGGCGGGTTGGTAAACATTAACCAGCGGCGGCGTGTTTACGTGCCAGGAGAAGTTCGTTGTTTTCTTTTTTTTTTTTTTTAAAAAGCCGGACGAACATGGCGGCGGCAGGTTCGCTGTGGCCCGGAGGACGGACCATGCTCAGGTATTCCGTGGGTCTGCGTCTAGTGGCCAGCAGGTAAAAAAGTGTTTTAAGTACATTAGCTTGTTGTAAGATCGTGTATTTAAAAAAAAACCCAATTCTTATTGAGCCCGCGTAGCTTCGCTTTTTTTCTGTGTGACCCCCCCTCCTCGGAACCCTCAAAGATGCCGCTCTGCCGCATAGCTGCGTTGCGTAGCAGGGGACTGGACGTAAAGCTAGCAATGGCGACGTAAAGCTAACGTAGCGCCTCAGCCAGATGTTTTTGTTTTGTTTTTTGTTTTTTTTGTTCTTTTCCTCCAGCAGCAGCAGCTCGTTTCTTGGGCGGCTTTTCTGCGTTCTCGGTCAAAGATAAACACATTTTGCAAAAACAAATACATAAAAAAATAAAAATAAAAAAATGCGAAAAACTTAAGTGACGCGCGTGTCAGTTTTCGAGTGAAGTACAGCAGCGCGCGAGGGTCATTATTGACGGAACCGCCAGGCCCGAGCTCGCTTTAATCATTTGCTGCGGCGCTGAACTTTGCCCTGCAAAAAAAAAAAATGTTCCTGCCGCTTGTTAACAAGTTTAGCGTGCGTGCACCGTGCGTGTGTTTGCCTTCAAAAAGCAAGTGTTTCAGCTGGAATGGTACTTTGTTGTTCTTTTTTTTTTTGAGACGGTACCAGAAGGGGGGAAGGAAATTCTAATTATAGTTCCCAATTAAAGCCATTGACCCATGAGGTTATTAAACAGGGACTCCCAATTGACCTTGAAAGTTTTTTTTTGTTTTTTTTTTTGGATTTCCAGAATAATCGCAGGAAGCTTTTGAAACTTTTGGATTGCCAGATGACTTTGAGAGTACTTAATTTAAAGATAAGAGGAATAACGCAGCCCCTTTTATCCATAAGTGGGCCCGCTGTATACCTGCCAGTCTCTCTGGATCGGAGCGCTTCTAATCCGGCGGAAATCCACTAATTTGGGTAGTTTTGACACTAAAGAGGCTTAACTGGTGTCACCGCGCCACGGGTTGTTGTGACTTAATTTTTAAGTTTATGAGACGCCATGCGTGTCATTTAGATATCCTTGGATTGGATGCCCAGCTGTGTGTGGGAGCCATTTTAACCGTTGCACATGAATAGATGATTTGTGTCTAATTCACAGGAAGCAATGTGTTATTTTACCTTTTATGGTTCTTTTTTTTAAAGTTTAAAAGACTTGCTTTAAAAGACGAGCGGCACTTAAGTTATTACCATACTGAGAATATGACTTTGTGATATTGCGCTGCAATTACACTGTCATGTAGCTGCTTTTATCTACCCGAAAAGACCCAGTTGGCTTTTAAAGTGCTGTTAGAGTCTTTCCCAGTTTAATTTTCTGGGGAACGGCGACCGGCGCATGTGACGGATTGAAGTCCCTCAACTCTGAGAAACAGTCACTCATGTTCACGCGCTGATTGCAGCATCTTAGATGGCAGCGGTAGTTCTTGAAGTGAGTGATGTTCCCCTTTTTTTTTAATCCACTTCAGAGTGGAGGAATCAGATCAGAACCAGAAATACTTTATTAATCCCGGAGGAAGTTGTATGGTCATCGTCACAGTTGCTCCATTTCAGTGTAAATAAATATAAAATACAGGAAGGAGGTGCAAAGATATTACAAACGTGACAATATATTTATGCATATATAACAGTATTACAAACTAGAAATTGACCCAGTATGAAAAGTATTAACGATATCTAAAAAAACTCAAACATATAAACAATTAAACCTTTATTCTTATTCTTCTTAGATCAGAGAAGTATGTAACAGACACTGGTATTATCAGTATGATAATACACACACACACACACGAGTACAGTTACAAGTGTGCAAAAATATGGTCGTTTGGAAAGGGGCGTTCGACAGTGGGAACACCAGCTCTGCAGCGTTCAGCCCACTCGCTCATACATGATGCATGTTTTCTCCATATCAGAGGATATTAGCATGACTATCTTTTAGCGCACATGTCACACACACACACACGTGCGCGCGCGCGCGCGCACGCGCACATCTCCGTGCTCCTTTTCAAAGTTTCTCTCTCGAATCGACGACTTCTCTGTTGTGCCTTGTTGCTTCCAGCCTTTGTAAAAAAAAAACAAAAAAAACTTTTCTTTCATCCCGCTTCTGTGTAGGAGGTTTTCAGAGAGCGGCGACAAAGGCTGGTTCCGTTCCGTATTTGCGCACAAAGTCGACGCCAGGAAAGATGCCCACTCCAACCTGCTGTCCAAGAAAGAAACCAGCAACCTGTATAAAATTCAGTGTAAGCATATGTCCTTTTTTTTTTTTTAAATGTATTCATTTATTTTGTTTAGGTTTAATTCCTTGGGTGGCCGAGGTGGATTACAATGAAATGAAACTCATGTTCGAGTCACCATCCAGTTACCTTTGCAGACAATATTTTGCAAGTGATCCAAGTCCTTGACTGGGCTGTGTCAAGTCATTTGGTAATATTTTGAACCTCTGTGAAGTATTTTTTTTTTTTTTTGTACAAGACATTTAAACAATTTGTCTCGTTTTCTGCGAGTGTCTGTCTGCTATGGGAAGACCTGTCTGACTCCAGTGGAGAAATCTATCATTCTCTCCAGCTTTTGATCTTTTTTTTTTTTTTTTTTTTTTTTTTACTGCTGAGTTACATCACACCATGCGGGAATTTCAATTTGAACACCACCAGCCGAAGCCTATAACCTATTGAAGGTGAATCGGTTTTTTGAGCACAGAAGCCTTTGTTGAATTGGAGTGTGAAATTACTTTGTTGAAAAATTTGATTGTTGCTTTTATTTATTTATTTTTTTGAAGAAGGGGGGGGGGGAAAACCCAACATCCATTTCTCCTTTTCTGATAAGTCTTGCTTTCTTTTTCAGTTCACAACGTCAAACCTGAGTGCCTGGAAGCATATAACAGTCTCGAGTGAGTCTTGCCCCGCACCTCTATTTTCACCCCCTTTGAGCACCTTCACCTCCGCTAACCATGAAAGGTTTCATTTCTTTTCTTGTTCTGATTTCCATATAATGCGGCGGACACTTAACGGTAAGCCTTGAGTCAAGCGGCAGCTAATTAGATTTTTGTTGACGATACTGTTCTGGGATTCCCTCCATTAACAGGATGGACCTCATTCTGGATTTGCAGTGCTTCTCTGGCAGAATCATAAGATTAATTTAGCGTAAAATTGAAGAAATAGGAACAATGTCTTTTGAGTGTAACGGGGAAGTTGGATAATTGTAGACTTGATGCGCTCTGATTGCCCTCTAGTCGTTCATCTCGGCGGAGTTAGGGGATATCATAAACGCGGACGCGTTTGTTTTTTTTTTCCGCGGCATCTGTGTGTTTGTGACGCCTTTTTTTGCGCTTGCCTCTGTGCTGCCTTCAGGGCCGAGGTACAAAACAGGCTCCATCACGACCAAGACTACCCGTGTGAGGTCGTGGGAAGCTGGAATACCTGGTACGGAGAGCAGGACCAAGCAGGTACAGTAGACGGACGACGCAAGCGGATGCAGAGAGCCGCCGGATTGATCTCGCTGTCTTTAAAAGCGACATCGATGACTGAGCCGCTGTAGATTCTTTGGCGCGTCATCACAGGAGCCACCAGCCTTTGCCAACACCTCTCCCTCAAGTGTTAAGTGCTCATTTGGAACATTCAGTAACTGCAAAAAAAAAAAAAAAAGTTAGCTCGCAGTGGCGGAGCTCGCCGGTCATCTCGGCGGTGTGGGTGTGATCGGTCCTGACGCGGAGCTCCAGTGACATCTGCTGTTCTCTGTGCGCAGTGCACCTGTGGCGATACAGAGGCGGCTACCCAGCCCTGACCGAGTGCCTGAGGAAGCTGAACAACAACAAGGTGTTCTCGGTTTAGCTTGACCTTTGCAGAGTTGTTGTTCGGAGCGGCAGAAAAGTCTAATGTAGCATAATGTTGTTGTTTTTTTTTTAATTAAATTTAACATTTTCCCCCCTTTTTTGTTCAGGAATATTTAGAGTTCCGCAAAGAGAGGGCAAAGATGTTGATTTCAAGGCGGAATCAGCTTCTCCTGGAGTTCAGCTTCTGGAATGAACCTCTGCCCAGACCAGGGCCTAACATCTACGAAATGCGAACCTATCACCTCAAGGTAGCAACGCATCATAAAACATAGAACTGGACATGGCTACATGTGTTGTATTTGAGCTCCATGACGCTGCGGCCGGATCTGCCTCGCAAAAGTCTTCAAAGGAAGACAAAGCCACCTCCCAGAAACAATCAACGCAACATGCGAATGTCGAGGCAAATCATAACAACGTTGACATACCTAGCAAAAAGTTCTCACATGTTGAAGGATGTTTTAAATCACGCAAGCAAACATTGCTTACGTTTTCTGGGTCAGTGTGGCGGGACGGCCAGTCTTGGTGCAGTCACAGTTTGCTGCACATTATGCACATTTTAGTTTAGAAAATATGTTATTATTGAGACTGCTAAAAGGCAACTTCATTTCATTTATCGCACGACAGCTTCCAGCTAGTCCCGCCCTCTGCCGTGGCGAGGCCACGCCCACATTTCCGAATAGGTTAAATTCCTCGCGACATTCCAAATGCATCTCCATCTGTCGCAGTCCGGCCGTACGATTAGCGCGGCGAGGCCGACACATTCGGTCACATGGTTCTGCGCATGAAAAAGATCTCCCCCGGGCGGGTTCGCGTTAACGAGCGATGCAGTTCCTCTCGCCTCTTTGTTCAGCAGCAATTATGAGGATCAGATATATCACAGGTTTATGCCCCCCACCCACATCTCCCCGCTGAGAGAAATGATAAACAAGTCATGAATTTTGCCGTCAAACCGGATCGAGCGTGCTGTGTGCGAGGTGTTTCCGGTTCCGCCGTGTGTTCATGTAAAGGTCAGTCATGTGAGGAGGTGTTAGCATTAATATTTATGGTTTTGCCTCCCACGTTTGTTTCAGCCTGGAACCATGATTGAATGGGGCAATCACTGGTAAGGCACGGCACGTTCAACTCACTCGACATGGTATTTTCAAAACAAAAAAAAAAAAAAAAATGTCTGCACGCTCGTTTGCAAGCGCCAAGCGTGCGGACGCGCGTGTCCGCGTGCTGGAGTGATCGCCGTATCCATGGCAGTAACATCTCTCACCGCAGGGCCAGGGCAATCAAGTACAGACAGGAGAACAATGAGGCCGTGGGCGGCTTCTTCTCGCAGATTGGTGACCTTTATGTTGTCCATCACTTATGGGGTGAGTACGTCATCTCAAAAAAAAAAAAAAAAAATTCTCGGAGAGCTGTGGGGTTAATAATGGGAAAGGCCAGTGCCTGATTGGTAAACAACATAATAAAATGTGTATAATGCAGTAAGAGGATGCTATTTTAGCCACAGCATTCATTTTTCCCCCCCTCAAGCCAGTGAGGACCAATTCATGTGTTGCGGGAATACCAGAAAATCAGATATGGAACCTGGGAAAATTTCCGACGCCGCTACTGTTGCTTAGCTATACTGGTGCAGCGCCTGTTCAAAACATCGCTGTCTGAGAAAGGTCTCATTGGGCGTCCGCCAGAGAGGACGACCTGTGATTTGTCGAAAAAAAAAATCAAAGCGGCTCCAGACCCTCCGAAAGCGCCAGGATGAAGAAACGGTCGCTACAACTGGGATCTGGTCTCAGAGCGTTCCAGTCTCCGACCCTGGCCAGAGCAGCCGAGGCTACTGTCAAATCAACGCGGCACGTGTTTTTCTACTATCTGCTGTATGAAATCATAGAATCTACTCCATACTGTATGACCTTTACAGTCTACCAGAGCATGGTTGCCATGGCGAAGGAGCAGCGGTATCATAGACCGCCTTTTCTGCATATATAAAGAGTGTCACTTCTTCAGCAGAAACGTACACTCGTCCGGATTCCGTTGGTACATTTGTGAGGTCGAAGTTAATTTGATGCATTCATATCGGACGTGTCTCGCGTCCGGATCGCGCCAAAACTCGACGCTGCACTCACTCGGCGTCCCGCGCTGCCAAATTAGACCAAGGTCAGATGAGCCGTTCTGGAGATATGTGACAGGCGTCATATTCATCTGCAACGACCCCCGCGATTAATTTGTTCTATTTGAGGCTGCACATTTGTTTTTCACGGTCATGCGTCGCTTGACTTTATAGGCAGACATCAGCAAACGCTTCGGGGTTGGCGGGATGACTGGCCCTGAGTAAAAAAAAACAAAAAAACTGCATATGCAGTGTGTCTTTAAGAGTGAAATAACTATACAAAGCTTAGTTAGATGTAGGTGGTATTTTTGCATGCGTTTTTAAAATGTCAAATAAGAACTGCAACTCTTCACATAAAGCTGATCCTATGCTGCTCATCATAAAGAAAAGAAAAAAAAAACAGGGGTAATGATACCAGATGAATGTTTTCTAGTTGTGACTATTGTTCAAAATTAGGATATTGACATTCACCATACTTTTTAAAAAAATTTTTATTGAGGCTCGCGCAAACGTATTGACACGTAAGGTGGTTTGACTTGTCTGTGTTTCAGCTTATGAAAGCCTCCAATCCCGAGAGGAGACAAGGAACTCTGCCTGGATGAAGGAGGGGTGGGATGCAAATGTGTATTACACAGGTAGGAGATGGGTGCACGCCACTTACGCAAACACACACGCGTAAAAAACAAGAGTTAGGCACAAATTTTGACGATAAATGACGACGTGCATTTTAGTGTCACCTTTTCTCCACCACTTTGGGTTACCGTTTAGTTTTTTTTTTGTCTCTTCATACACCAAAATTTGTGTCGCTTGATGTCTTTTAAAAACTCATTTATGCATTTCACCTGACTGCGGGGGTGGTGGGATGCGAAAAAAGCCGCCGTAAGGGCAGTCCGCAATGACGATGGGAAAAGCGCGGACGGAGATCTTGTAAAGCTAAAAATAAAAAAAAAGTTTTTGAGAGCAAAGAGGGAGCCACTGAGGCAGATCCCCCACCTGCCCCCCCTCCCCCAGGGATCGCGGGTGAGGTGGAATGTATCAGCCAGAGCAATAAACAAATGCATTCAGCAAGAGCAGAACGATGGCAGCAAGGGGAGTGTGTGTGCGCAGCCCAGCACCTTGTGTGTCAGCTTATTTAGAGCTTATACATGTCCAAGAAACGGTGTTGCAGTGCCCCCAAGTGGTCTTTTTTTTTTTTTAAATCATGGCACCGTGTTTGGAGAACCGTTTTTCAGCTCTCAAGACAAAACTCGCAGTGAAGGGAAATGTGCAGGTACTTGCATGCGATTGGTGAGCTCATTTAAAACAATGAATATGGTTAATACACTTTTTTTTAATAGAGGCCTTACAAGTCTTATCACAATTCTGTAAATTACAAGTTAGAAATTATAAGCAGGAGGAGCCGCACGCAAAACAACATGTCTTATCTATCTGTCCTCAGTGCCTCTGATCAGAAGCATGGATTCTAGGATAATGATCCCCACCAGGAGCTCGCCGTTACAATAAGACGACTGAAAAGCGCCTTCGCCTGCTGCCCTCAGGAGCAACCCTGATTTTAGATTTTTTTTTCTCCTTCTTTTTCTTTTAAATCTACTGGATGATCTGCATCACTACCAACGTTTTAAAAGTATGTGAATATTTGGGTTCTGTACCTGCGCTGCCGGTTATGAAAGGCAGGGGTGTAGTATTAGCGTGCGAATGCTTGTGGAGTCATTAAGAACTGATGTTTCCAGATGCTTAGTTAAGATGTGAGGTCATAAAACGACATGATGAGATTGTTTGCAGGATTACACGACAGAGCGAAAATTTATACGATTATTATTCGGGGCTGCAATGGTTCATGTCCTTTTTTTTGTTTTGCTTTTTTTTTTTAATCAACCCTATGTTTGTTTTTATGAACTGAATAAGGTCAGATCGAGTTCCTGAGGCTGTAAAACAAATCTTTGTCAAAATAAAACCTGTGAAATTCCACCAGGCTCTCCAGCCCACAGTCATTAAATTACCCTATCATTTCCGTGACGACATTGCAAAGTAAGTCACTTATTTGAGGTGGGGCTGTGACTTCCGTTAAAATGTCAGAAATTTCAAAATAAGAGTTGCAGGGCATTAATCGTCAAAAAGATACTTTCAGAGTAAAGATTTGTTAAGTCACAGTGGAAACAGAAAATATGCTAATAAGCAAGTTGAAATTCTATTTGGCTTGCTTAGTTCCCGGGGTTGTGATTATGTGGTTATAAGTGTGTACTGCTCCCACTTTAAAATTAGAAAGAGCTATAATCCCCGCTGCAAAGGACAGAAACTTACATTAATTGAGGACACAGCATTAGAAACCCTTAGCAATCCCACTGTTTACAGCAAAATGTGATTAATGAAGATTCAAGGATGCCAAGGGGTATCAACTTTGCAGTGGGAAGTGCATTGTAGCTCTGCAAGTCCATTCAAGCCAAGGTAGTATGTGCATACCGGTCAAATTCTTGCCATCAAACACGCAACCGTTATAAAATGATCTTGCTGAAATTGCAGGGCGGCCTTCCTCTTTACAACTGGCACAATTGTCTTACTCAGTGATTCCCAACTTAATGTTTATTATTTTAAACCGAAATAAGTCACTGAAATGAAAATGTGAAGGGAAAATGCACCCTTCTCAAGTTTCACGAATATCCGTGTTGCTTTTGAGATCGCCCCTTTTATTTTGAAGGCCAACTCGTTGAACCGAGATCCCACGCTTCCGGTTGCCCCCCACCCGAACTCGCCCGCATCTGCGCGCTTCAACGCGGCAGCTTGACGCGCCCTGTAGCTTTAAGAAAAGGGGGCGTGTCGTTTTGGGGGCTGTCCCTTTGATTTGAATATACAGTAGTTCTCCGGATCGCGAGTCGGATTGCGTCGGATGTTTTTCGTGCGGTGGGGCGAGCGCAGCAGGACGCGGCGCGCGCGCGCGAAAGTGTGTGTGTGTGTGTGCGTGTGTGTGTGTGTGTGAGAGAGAGGGAGAGTGTGTGTGCGCGTGTGTTTATCGCCGCCGCCGCTGACGCTCATCACTCAGTCGGGCCTCCAGCTCGCGTTCGAACTGCAACGCGCAGACAGGAAGCCGTTTGCTCCGCCGCCGCATGCACGCAAAAACGCACAAACACACACACACACACACGCACACGGGAGACGCGCAACCGCGGCGATGGATCTCCACATACTGGACCACCGGCTGCGGGTCACCAGCATATCCAAGAGCGGGCTGGTCCACTTCACGCACCCGCTCATCAAACTGATCTTCCTCCGGAACAGGACACGGTAAGCGGACCGACCCGGGCTGCGGGCGCCCGCGCTGGCCGCCGCCGCGGTCCGGTCCCAGCGCGGCCGCCGTCCTCCCCCCCCTTCGCGGCTGACGCGGTGGCCGCTCGGTTGTTTGTCCGTACGTGTCCTGCCCCGCCTCGAGAAACGAATCGCGGGTTGTTGTTTTTCTTGTAAGGTTATTTATGATTTTTTTTATGTGTCAGAACTGCAGCTCGAACGCAGCCCTCTGTAAGGAGGGTGTGAACGCACCTATTTATGTATTTTTTTCGTGATTGTTTGCATAAAAACCTGCAGCGGCGTTGTCGACCCGCATGCTCGGAGGTGGACGTCCAGACGCGCGCATGGATGCATTTTAATCGGCATGAATTCACATAAATAGAAATAAGAAGGGGGGGGGGGGGCAAAAAAAAAAAAAAAAAAAAAAACAACTTTAAGAAGCACGCGGCGTTTCTCTCGTGCAAACTTTCCCCCTCGCCCACACGAATCCGCTCTGCAGGTTGTCCGGATCTCATGTTGGCATGAGTGCAATTTTCAGTTAATCCCCGCCTGGATTTACAGAGAACTCCTATTTTGTGTGTGTGTGTGTGTGTGTGTATGTGTGTGTTATGCAATTGTTTATTGCTCCAGCTGCCCCACATACGCGCGGTTATATGAGGAGCCGCCAGCCAGTGGCTCGGCGGCGGCGGCGTGCGGGCGGGCAGGCGGGCGGCAGATTTCTCGGTTCCCGAGCAGCGTCACGCCGCTCCCCCTCTTCGAGGAGTGGCCCGTCACCGGCGGCTAACCGGGCCCGTGTCCACACCCCCGCCGCTTTGCGCCTCGCGACGGCCGAGCGCCACATGACCGACCGCCGGTGTGTGAGCGACGCGCGGGCAGGGAGCGCCGGTCCCCCCCCGCCCCCCCCTTCCAACAACAGGTTCCTAATGAGTAACGGTTGTCACGCCGCTTCACGCCTCCCTCCATTCGGCGTGCAGCGTCTTAAAGAAAGAAAGCAAAGAAAAGAAAGAAGAAAAAAAGTAAGAGCAGGCTGACTTTCCTGTGCGGTGTCGTTATGTCACAGCGGTGCACCACGCAAGTGTTCGCCTCGTTTTTCCTGTTTTATTTTATTTTTTATTTTTTTCCTGCAGCGGGATTGTTTTGTTTTTCCTTTTCCAGCCGCCCCCCCCCTCCCCTTCTTATTTCTGGTCAAGACTCGGTGCACAATGGAGAGGTGGGGAAGGCTGAGCTCGGGAAAAAAAACATTCGCAGAGCTTAAAAACAAGCCTGATTGCCTTGCTTGCCCCCCCGCACCCCCTCTCTTCTTCTTATGCGCGCACACACACGCACGCACGCACACGCACGCACACCCCTTTCGGGCCCCAGCTATTCACTGGAGACCAGCTCCCAGAGCAAAGAGTGTAAAGTGGTGCGGGAGCGGCCCTGAGCGGAATTATAAGGAGGCGCAAAAAAAACAAGCGGCCCCGCTTTCGTGGAATGCGTAAATGAAGTTTTTTTTTTTTTAGAGAGAGACTCGCGCACTCAAAAGCTCCCGTCGGGTCTCGGTGTTGCGTTCAGGTCGCGCCCCACCCCGCACCCCTCCATACATTTGTAGCGTCAGTTACGCGTTCACTCCCGCTGGCCGCTGTTGCGCGCTACGCCGACAGCGGCCGGGCGCAGAAGACGGAGGAGACCGCCAGCGAGTAGGCGAGCGAGTCATACGCTTGTTCAGTCCAAGTCAAGAGTGCCGAATGGCGCCGTTACGCCACCTGTAAGAGCAGCTTTTCTTTTCTTTTTTTTTGACGCAATTTAGATACGTTGGAACTGAGTTACGCAGCTGGCGCGAGCTGCGCCCTTTGTTACGTTACGCCAGTTTGCAGACAGTGAAGGGGAAGTCCACAGACGCCTCTTCTTATTGTAACAAGAAAATTAGCAGGGGAGGAGAGAGCAGGGGAGCAGCAGAGGCTTAGTGAGGAGGATGCAGGATGATGATGGAGGAGGAGAGGAGAGGAGCAGGCGGCAGCGTGTTAAGGATGCAGCACAGTGACGAGGAGGAACACCAGGCAGCAGCAGACCAGGAACAGTCAGCAGCGAAGCAGGCGGCCCCACCTGCCCCTGCACCAACAGGTGGACTCGTGTGACCGCGCGCTCCTCATAACGGAACCGAAGGCTCGTCTGGAAAGCGGCGTCGCCTGGGGAAAATGCGTGTTCGTGGCGCGCCTCCACGGAATCGCAAACCGCGACATCATCGCCTAAAGGCTCCTCGATTCGAGTTTGTTGGTAGTTGAGTTGGCCAAGTCTGAATTGCACTTATTATGGAGAGAGGCTAAGTATTATTATAATTACCATCATTACTATTATTTAAATGTCAGGGTAAAGTGACTTTGCCTCTTGCGTCACCGCAGGTGTCTCCGAGTCAGGAGCAGCCACAACCGCGAAGAAAAAAAAAAAACTGGCCACAGAGGCAAGAGGTCTATGAGCCCAAACAGAGCTCTCGCAACGTTCACCGGCGTCCTCGGCGGGATGACGTGTCTGTCAGACGTCCCGCAGTCCCCACACCTCGGTTTGGGCACAGCTGGTCGCCCTCGTTGACTCTCACTGACGCGCCCGGAGAGCTAAAGGCACGGCGCTCCCCTTTAACCACGCCCGTGCCGCACCTCCAGGCCGGCGCGGTCTGACCAAGCTCCGGGCTGGAGGAGAAGATTCTCCAAAGAAAATCATGTCATAATGAAGACCCCCAAAAGCTTAAGCGGATCCTCGAGAGGAAGCAAACTAGTTCAGCCGCCTTTCTGGAGCCATATAAGGAGCTCTTCCAACCAGATGTTTTAAACTGCGCAAAAAATTTTTTTGCACTTGCCACACCTGCGGAGCCGTGCATCCCGCGGGGCGCCGTTTTTTTTCCCCCACGAGCAGTTTTTTGGGGGGATGCTACGTGAGGGATCAAGAAGGTGCTAAGGGCCATAAATCTTGATGGCTTTGTGGTCGTGTTTGCCAAAAAAGAAGACAGCAACGGGCGAATAAAAACTGCTCTGAAACATGTACATGCCTGGTGATCAGAATCAGAGACTGCTGATCCCTGGTGGGGGATTCTCGTAACATAAAGCAAAGCTATGAGTGTCTCTGCACTCGCTTCTGTTTGCATCTGCACGTACCCGCAATTGTTTTGATTACAATAAACGCACACCTTTTTTAAAGTAAGCTGTGCATGCGTTTTTTTGAGGGAAACGGATATACATAACGCGATAAAACAAGAACTCCAAATGTTAACTTCCTCAAGTTTTCGATAGTTTTCTAGCAGCCTGCGTACGAAAAGAGCACAATAAAGTCCCGAAAGCATGGCTTTTAGCTTTCGGCGCGCCTTTTCAGAGGCTCCACCTGCCCTACCCAGATGAAATATTGTTCTGGCGGCGCCGTTTTTGGAATTTGCCCTGCGAAAACTCGCAGGCGGCCAGCGCGCGCACGCCCGCATCAGCCACGCCTGAGCTGCGGCTGCCGGAAGCCCTTCTCTTGGGGCGCGGCGCCCGTCCAGCACGGACCGCGCGATGACACTGAGGCGACGCCGACCCGCCCGTGGCTGCCTCACAGAAATACGATGACGTGACCACAGGTCGGACCGGGAAAATGCTGCGAGGCGCTCCTAGACTGTTGTTGTTTGCTCGCGGTCTGAGGGGGACGGAAGAGGTGGGGGGGGGGGGCGTGGTCGGCGTCCAGTATCGGCGCGGCGCATCAGTCTGGCTGCGCCGCCGCCGCAGCCTCCAACACAGGC
>CAAKHG010049438.1:0-10021 GCA_901007715.1 Dactylopterus volitans | reverse complement strand
TGTGAGCGAGGAGATAAAAAAAAAAAAAAAAAAACGTCTTACCACACTCATTTCCTTGTAGAAGACATCTCTCAGGTTGGATATGTTTTGGAACACCGTCACGTAGCAACCAATCCGGCTGCACAAGACACAGAAGGCTCTCGGTTATAATCTCGCGCTTTATCGACGTGGCCTCAAGTGGCTTCACACATCCTGGAGACACGTGCTGCCACCCGGCGCCCCGCTTTCCGTTCTCCATTGGACGAGTACTTTTAGCAGTTTGATTTGACTGTAATTAAAGTACACGATGACATGATGTGTGTGCATGTTTTAAGGAATTTCACAACAACGACTGCGTGTCTGCATTTTTAGATTCGGTATTACTGGTAAATCAGGAAAAGATGAACACATTCGCAAAGTTCTTGCCGACTGTTGTGTTACAATTTTAAGCGATTTTCTTAAAAAAAAACTGTCCAAAAAAATGTAAATTAAAGCAGGTTTACATGTATTACTGTGATGTGAATATTTGGGCTCATCGCGCTGGTTAGCTCGTTAATGCAGGATGCTACATCGGATCTCCATGGTGATCAAGAACCTGTCCAATCAGGTGCGAAAACTTGTGTGCAATATTTCGACATGTCCACTCATCTCGTCCTGTGCATGAATTGAGGTCAGTGGAAACACACGTAATGAAAAAGTGTGTGTGTGTCATGAGTCCAACACACCCAACATCACCCACACCTTCTCACCGGAGGTGGTTCACCTTCATAACCATCAACCACTTCAGCTCCGGCATGGGTTTTACGGCAGGACGACGCTCATTGGCTGGCTTACCTCTGATAGAGGACGGGCAGCTCCTCCCTCAGCTCATTATTTATTTCTTCAAAGACGTTCTGGGCTTTGTTGAACTCCTCCTCCGCCTGTTAAACACAACAAAGCTCAGCGCTGAGCTGGCTGCGGCGCTGACGGGGCCGTCGCTCTCACTTTCCCCGCGCGCTCACCTTTGTGATTTTGGCCTCGTCCTTCTTCTTGGTGCTCTGGAGCGCCTCCAGGTGGTGGCGCGCCGAGTCGTAGTCCACCAGCTTCCTGCCGCGTTTGGACACTCGTTCCTAAATAGGCAGACGCCGTCGTTAATTAAAAAGGAGAACCTTGCATCGAGAGTAGAAAAACATCGTGCGTGACGTGCCAAATATGCGCTTTAAACAATTAACCCCTGAGCCCGGGTTGACATTTGTGCCAAATATGAAGTCATTCCCTCCAGGTGCTCCTGAAATGCTCATGAGAACGATGCAGGCCACTGTGAGACCTGACCTTTGACCTGGGTGGAAGATGCCAAAATTTTCCTCATCATAATCAGCAGATTATATAGAGAGTTCTGGCCTTTCGCTCTTAACCCACAAAATCAAGTCATCCCTCAGCTCAAACTGCCATACGGGAAGAAATCATCAGAATCGGCCCAATTTCAGAACTGCTGACCTTTGACCCATTAGATACAAAACGTGTCATATCGTGTAATTTTATCCTTTTGAGATGTTTGTGTGGAGGTTTCTCATCATCAGCGGATAACGCTGAGGGTTGTGGCCAAAAAATGCGTTTCGTGAGGTCACAGCGATCCTCTGACCACTAAAAATCAGACCAGTTCATGTAACGCGGGGACGCGGCAGCGCGAAAAGCAGCGCCGCGAAAAGCAGCGCCGCTAGCGCGAGTCACAGCTTAGAACATTCGTCACGGCGCAGTCCCGCTACACTGTAGCCAGGAAATGAAGCGCTACACTTAGCAGGGCGGCTGGAGGCGACCTTCAGAGGGCAGTGACACATTCGAAGTTGTGGCCAGTTGTTGCTGCGCGTGGACGTAAACACCCGCCCAGACGCGCCGGCGCTGGTGATCTCACGCGGGGTGACTTCAGTCGGTCACACGGGAGAAGAAGGCCACGCTGTGCTGACCCCGAACGTGTCATGAGAGCGATGCGGCGTGGCAGCGGAGGGAGTCGGCCAAATGTCCTGCCTCATGACTCTGGAAGTCGGAAGATTAGCTGAACCAATCCATCTTTGCTGGGATGCTTTGAATCGCGATGTCAGACGTTTACAACAACAACTCGAGCCTGTGGGATCTCGTCGCTGCCTTTTGCGGATGATGTGGTCCTTCTGGCCTCATTGAACCAAGACCTCCAGCTCTTGCTGGGGCGGTTTGCGGTCGAGTGTGAAGCGGCTGGGATGCAAATCAGAACCTCCAAGTCCGAGGACATGGTCCTCAGTCGGAAAAGGGTAGATTGCCTTCTCCGGGTTGGAGAGGAGGTCCTGCCTCAAGTGGAGGAGTTCAAGTATCTCGGGATCTTGTTCACGAGTGAGGGACGGATGGAGCGGGAGGTCGACAGGCGGATCGGAGTGGCGGAGAGGCACTTAACCGATCTGTCGTGGTGAAGAAGGAGCTGAGCTGAAAGGCGAAGCTCTCGATTTATCGGTCGATCTACGTTCCGACCCTCACCTATGGTCATGAACTTTGGATAATGACTGAAAGAACGAGATTGCAAACGAGGAGGCCGACCCAGGACCAGGTGGAGGGATGATATCTCTCGCCTGGCCTGGGAACGCCTGGGGGTCCCCCCGGAGGAACTGGCGGAAGTGGCTGGAGTGAGTGCCATCTGGGCTTCCCTCCTGAAGCTGCTGCCCCCGGAACCCGGACCCGGATAAGCGGAAGACAACGAGGACGACGACGACTTGAGCCTGTTAGTTATGAGCAGTGTTGGGCATGTTACTTTAAAAACATTCAAATATGTCAAAGAATTTGGATTCCACTGCTCCAACCCCCTAAAATTAATGTCTGAACTTCCTGTTTAAAAAACTTCACCTTTGGATGACCTGGACTCGCCATTGCTGCGTGCGCGCGTGTGCGTGCCTCTGGTTGGCTCACCATGAGCCAATCATCATCGCTTATATGCAGTTGCCCCGCCCCCTCCGCGACCCTCCTCTGAGGCTGAGAGAGCCTCCTCGGATCACTTACATGTAAACAGCTTCAGTGCGTTTAGTTACAGCAACGCGCCGCATTTCACTGTCAGTAGCAGCAACGGCGTTGTAACCGTGGAAACAGTAACTATTTTGATTCCGATCGCCCCCACGCGAGCGCATTGCAGCCATTTTGCAGCTTCCAATCCGGCTCCTCTCGCTCAGTCGCGAACAGATTAAAACACCATCAACAGTCTCGCCCTGAACCAGTCGGGAAAACGGGGCCCAGGTTGAAGAACGCCAACGTTCTCCTTTAAGATTCACTTTCCCTGCCAGTGAGGCAGGCAGCCATGACGCATCGCATCACCCCCCCCATCTCACGTGTCATAAAAAAAAAAAAGACTCCACTCAGCCATTTTAGTGTTTGCGGTTTTGCAGGAAGTGAAAGAAACAAGTCGGGTTACCTTGACTTCGGGGAACTGGCTGGTGTAGTTCTCCATGGTGCGAACCAGCTGGTCGCTCAGCTTCTCCTCAAAGTCGTTCCACAGCAGGTCTTCGCTCTGGTGGGTGGGTGTGGGGGGCGACACTCGGCGTCACAAAACGCAAAACACGCCGTTCTATTTGCAAGGTGAAACCGCACGCGCGCAGCTGCTGACCTCCCACATCTGCTCGCCACGCTTTTCAGTGCCACTGTAGCAGGAAACGACTATATTTCATCTAAGCTTGATCTGTATTCAGGACTCTTAAGTGGTGATACTGGAGTAAATGACCTGCATTTATTTGCAGATATGGTTGAAGTACAAAAAGTAAAAGTACAAGCTGTGGAAAAAGGCCCGAGTCTGTGTTTATGGTCCACGGTGTGCTTGGATATTAATATTGCGACACTTCTGAAAACAAGTTTTTCTTGTTTTATCGTTTCATCATTTCTGGGATGTTAGAAGATTTGAGTGGATTTAGATCCAGATCAAGAACATCGAGAATAGCAGAGTGAAAACAGATCGAATTTCACTGCTAATACATTTTTTTTTTAAAGTACCTTATCTGATTATTTGCAAAATCTTTCAACACTCCGAAATCTTTCAACATAGCCGCACTCTCCTCACAGAAATTTGACATTTTAATATCGCTGCATATTAGCCGTTTTTCAGCCAATACTGAAGTGTCTGCCAAACACAAATATCGGCCAAAAATATCGGCTGGCCAATTAATCAGTCTGGCTCTCACAGCAGTGTTTACTGTCAGCAGATATTGGCTATTTTTCAGCCAACACTGATGTCGCTGTAACACACAAATACTGGCTGAAAATATTGGCCAGCCAATAAATTGGTCTGGCTCTTTTAATATTTAACGTCAGAGCATGCTGGCCATTTTTCAGCCAACACTGATATGGCTGTGACACAGATATCAGCCAAAAATATTGCTCAGCTCTCTAAATCAATCTGGCTCTTTAAGCCAGACTGATTTCTGTCGATATTTGTGTGCTTTCTGTGGCACACAAGTATCGACAGAAAAATTCTGGCCGGTTGATAAATCAGTGTTGCTCTTTTAGTAGCATCTATATCTGCAAATATTGGCCATTTTTTTAGCCAATGCTGGCACACACATATCGACCAAAAATATTGGCCAGCCGATAAATCAGTCTTTTTTTTTTGTAGTGGTAAATATTGTCATATTTTGCCAATTTTTCAGTCAGTATTGATATCTCTCTGACACACAAATATCTGCTGACCTCTATTTCACACTAATGTTCTGACTTAGAGATATCAACTTTTTCATGGCGCTCCATTCCCAAGTCGCCCAAGGAAACCCCCCAAAGCTTCACCCCAGGAAAACAGGAACAACGACTTCAATCAAGGCTCTTTAAAAGTGACATGATGAGGCCAACTCCCTCAAAAATAAGCTGGAACTTGCTGCACTGGAAGAGGCTTCATCAAATGAGCTGGATTCGGATGGGCTGGATGAACAACGCGAACATACTTCCGTGATGACGGCGAGGTCCTCGGCTCCGTTCCAGTCGGATTCGTAGACATCTCGCAGCGTCTGGGACAGGCGCTTGGAGGTCTCGTGGACGGCTGCGGGGGAGGGAATTGTGGGAAGACAAAGAAAGGAAAATCTCATAATGTAATCACGACTCCGAAAATTACCGCCCAGCAACAGCGTCCAAGGCGGTATTGTTTTTAGGGTTTGCGGCGGCATCGCCGCGCCCACATCTAGAAGGTCAAGCAAAACGCCGGTTTCCTGCCCCGGGAGCAACATCTGACGACAAGAGAGACGCGCCACGGTTTTCCCGTAACGCCGCGTCAGCCGTTTCTCCCCGCCACTGCGGGATTGTTTCTTTTTTTCTTGTACAGCAGGGCAACGCAGACGGCGTTGCAAAAGCGCCACGCCGGTCCAAGAATAGTAGGAGCTCACTTCCCCAGTGTTCGCCGGCATTGCGAAACGTACCTTTCACTGCCGCGTAGTAGGCCTTCACGTCTTTGAACAGCCTGCTTCCGTCGACCTGTGAGCACGTGGGGGGGGCGACACAGCAAAGGTCAAACATGACAGTCACGGCGATGAAGGCGCTCACGCTCTCCTGCTCAGTCTGAATCAAAGACAAACGACGGATGCGGCGGCTGCGGTGAAGCCGACGGCCGCCCTCCTTCCCGTTTCCAACTCAATGCGCGGCGGCGGTTGAAAACAACACCGCGGGAAAAAAAAAAGAGGCTTCGAGACACTTCATTCCTTTACAAGACAACATAATGACGCGCGATGCACTTTTATGTATCTCAAGACGTAACAAAATTGGTCTTTTCGCGGAGCAGATCAGGAACGGAGAGGGCGCCGCGATCTAGTTTGAGACGGTTCCCCGGCCTTCAAGGCCCGGCGGGCCGCCCTGACCTCATACGCTGGCATCTCGGCGCCGCAGCAGCCAAAACAAAGTGCTTGCTTTTTATATTTAGCAGCGCAAAAAAACAAAACCTATATTTAAGCGCCGGCACGCCGATTGCAGGGCCGCTCTCGGCTTCTTCCTCGTACCTGCTGCTTGTTGAGGTTCTGGGAGCACAGCTCAAACTGCTCGTCTTTGGTCTCCATGGTTTTGCCCAGTTTTTGGAGGACCTGATTGAGGACCACAGAGATATAAGATCACAAGTTTACAGGGAGGAAATTAAAAAAAAAAAAACAGACACAACTGTCCGCCGGACCGTACGATGGACAGTTGGAATTAGACCATCAAATAAAGGCAGAGCAGCAGAAAGCACAGACGTGGTCTTTATCAGTTCGGGCGCTCTCCCCAGCCGGCACTCAGATTACCCACGATGCAACGCGCGCGCACTCAATCCCCCGTTCCCTTTTTGATGATAACGGCCGCGCCGACTTGCTAGATTTTGGCGGAATCGCGAGCGAAACCAGCAGGGAAAAGCACGTTCTGCAGAAGAAAAAAAAAAAGATGAACTCACATTCACGTCTGTGCGCGACTTCTTATCAGTGTCCCACACACACACAAACACACACGCACACAGGCCGAGCTCTACTCTGGGGATGTAACTAACGACTATTTTGGTAGTCGACTAATCCATTGATTATTTTTTTCGATTAGTGGACTAATCAGGATCATTTCCGTCACACCCTGATCTGCCTCTTATGGATGTATCTCATATTCAGGACTTCAGTGCAGGACTGCAGCTATCGATTATTTTAGTAATCGGGTATTCTATTAATTAATCGAGTAATCGGGTGAGAAATAGTTTTGCTTTGTTGAAGAGCAGCAGTAAACATAGAATAGGAAAGGCTCTCTGAAAATGAACAACTACCTGGTTCTCCTTTAAAAAAATCCCATCTTTATTGCAATTTAAGTGGGTAAAGTTAATGGAGATGCGTAAATAAATGTAATGTAAGGAAAAACTCTCGTTCAGTGAGGCAGAGAAAACATCTTTTAATCAATTTTGCTGCTGATATTTGGCTGCTACTTATACAAAAAGTAAATAAAAACAGTCAGTGTGTTTTTTTGGTTAACGAAATGGTGAAAAAGGTTGATAAGTGTTTCCCAAAAGCCCAAGAAGACGTCCTCAGACCAGCCGCCCACAACCCAAAGATCTTTACTGTCATAGACTAGAGAAACCAGAAAATATTCATATGTAAGAAGCTGGAATTACAGGATTTGGACTTTTCCTTCTTAAAAAAAGGCTCAAAACGATAAGTCGATTATCAAAATAGTTGGCGATTGATTCAGCAGTCGACGAGTCATCGATTAATCGATTAATCAATTAATCGATTAATCGTTGCAGCCCTGCTCTGCTCTACTCGTCATTTTTGGTTTTCCATTCAGAAGTACATTCAAAAAGTACCAGGTGCCGTTTTTTTTTTAGTAGCAGCTCTCCTGGGGATTCTAACAAAAAAAAAAAAAAAAAAAAAAAAAAGGCGAACCAGGTACTACAAGCTGCTTAAAGATGAAGTGAAAACACCGCAGAACCACCGTTGGGTCAGAGGGAACCCCCGCGGCGCCGCTACGTCATCCGCACACAGGACGCCCCGAAAGGTGCCGACCCGCCAGCGGCCATTTTTAAACAACCAAACTATCGCGGCAATAGTTTTTTTTTCTTTGCTGTCAAAAATACGGCACCGGGGAAAGATCAGGTCCCTCCTGTCGTTTTTTTTCCCCCAAGATGTCCCAGCAGTTTCACACAGCGACGCCATGACAACCGAGGCGGCGCCGTCTAGAGGGCTGCAAATTGGGCGGTTGGAATTTTGCTGCGGGCGGGAACGGGCGGCTAAAGAAAAATAATAATAATAATAATAAAATTAAAAAAACACGGCGGGATCGGGACGCAGTCGCCAAACGAAACGAGGTCTTTACGACACTAAAAGCAAGGCGGGTCGGGCATTTGGAGGAGTTTCTCGAGTGTTTGTTGACAAATGTGTGAAAATACGAGTCTACAGGTGGACACAAACCCTCACACACACACACACACACACACACACACACACGCGCTCTGTTCTCCCAGCGGTCAAGGTGAGCCGCTTCTCACCGATAAACAACCTCTCCCCACACACATTAAAACAGGAAACTACTGGGAATCGCGTGGAAAGAAACCCGTGTTTATCGGCAGCCGACGGAATGACGCGTTTTCTGCTGCGGGGACGAGCGGGGACACAAAATCAGTGAGTCTCCATGATTGTGCGGGAACAGTTTCTCGGGGGTTTGGTGGGAAATTCAGCGGGAGCGCGCAGGAGCGGGATGAAGTACTCTAGTATTATCTTCTCATGGAAAATCAACCCCAGGAAAGTACTTGATACCAGAGCAGAGCGGAGCTTAGCTTGCCCCCTGTAATGGAAAAAGCACCATCAAGTCTCATCCTTCCATCACCAAAACAGCACTTTTTATTTATTTATTTCTTTTTTTATGGCTCTTAAAACTTAAGCAAACACTGAAAAACAAACCAAATAACAGAGAGGAGGCGGCTGCTGTTTTGAGGTGGAAGCGGCGGCGTCAAACACAGATCGACCGCAAAACCGAGGCCGAGCGGGGCGCGAGAGAGGAAGTGCACAATCAGGAAGTGGAGGCGTGTGTGTGTGTGTGTGTTAGCGTGTGTGCTAGTGTGTGTGTGTGTGAGTGTTAGCGTGCTGACAATGCTGACAAGACTTGAAGGGAAAGTAAGGAAAGGAGGCCGTTTGACTGCGAACGCGTCGGTCCGCCCTGCAATCGGCCCACGTATCGGTACACAAACGCGTCCGCAGCAGCAGCCAATCGCGTCCGCCCGCTCCTCATTTCATCCAATCACATGGCAGCAGGTCGCGGGGTGGGGGGGGGGACCCAGATAACGGTGGCGCAGGTAGCAGGAACTAGCCTTTGATAAGTCGCTCATGCGATGCAGTGAAATGTAAGATCTGGACCCGGAGGGGACCCCCCCCCCTCCCCCTGCTTACCCATGAACCTTTGCAAAAACTTTGAAAAAGCCTTCACCTCGCATCGACGCTAAAAGTTCGGTGGAAAAAAAAAAAGCTAAAAAAAAAAAAAAGGGGGGGGACGCCCGGTCCCGGACTCACCTTCTCCTGGGCGCGATTCAGGGACTTCTGGACCCGCTTGGCGAGGAACCCGGCTCCAGCCTGCAGGTTCGGACCCATCTTGCCCTCCGCCATCTTCGCGCGTCCCCCCCGCGCCGCGCCCGGCGCCGTCTGCGCTTCCTCTTGAGCCCGAGACGCCGATGCGGAGGCGACGGAGGTGGAGCAACAGATGTCAAGAGACACACACACACACACACACACACACACACTCGCAGAGAGAGAGAGAGAGAAAGAGAGGGAGGGAGGGAGAGAGAGAGGGAGGGGGGCGTTGACGCTTCATGTCATCATCATGCATCTTCTCCTGCTCGAACTTGTCCGAGGTGTCGAAACTGTGCCGGTTTCCCGGTGTGTGTGTGTGGGTGTGTGTGTGTGTGGGGGTGTGTGTGTGTGTGTGTGTGTGTGTGCGGGACCGCGCTCCACCTGGAAGTGAACTGACTCAGCGTTTGACTCAGCGGTGACGGGAGAGAGGCCAGGGGAGAAGTTTGCCCCCCAGCGATATCTGCCAGAAAGCGTTCCTCAGAGAACGTTTGGTTCCACAAGCCGCTTTTTTTTCCCCAACCGGCCACCACATTCAGCCACAACATTATGACCACTTGCCCTAATTTTGTGTAGGTCCCCCTTTTCCCTCCAAAACAGCCCTGACCCATGGAGGTCTGGACTCCACTAGACCTCTGAAGGTGTTGCTGTGGTATCTGGCACCAAGATGTCAGCAGCAGATCCTTTAAATCCTGGAGGTTGTGAGTTGGAGCCTCCATGGATCGGACTTGTTGGTCCAGCACATCCCACAGATTCTGGATCGGATTGAGATCTGGGGAACCTTGA
The DNA here is from genome assembly GCA_901007715.1 of Dactylopterus volitans. NCBI lineage: Eukaryota > Metazoa > Chordata > Actinopteri > Syngnathiformes > Dactylopteridae > Dactylopterus > Dactylopterus volitans. The sequence goes on along the minus strand of CAAKHG010049438.1, from coordinate 233 downwards.
ACTGGTTGTTGTGTTCCTCAAACGTTCCTGAAGCGTTGTTGCTTTGTGGCAGGGAGCATTATCCTGCTGGAAGAGGCCGCTGCCATCAGGGAATACCGTTTCCATGGAAGGGGGGACATGGTCTGCTACAATGCTTAGGTAGCTGCTACGTGTCAGAGGAACATCCACATGGATGGCAGGACCCAAGGTTCCCCAGCAGAACATTGCCCAAAGCGTCACACTGCCTCCGCTGG
>CAAKHG010049435.1:0-17060 GCA_901007715.1 Dactylopterus volitans | reverse complement strand
GGGATGGTTTCGTAATGCTTCGGCCACACGCACACAGACACACACACACACACACATATATATCTTGCTACCTTGATGAGCAGGATCTTGTCGTTGGTTTGGCGTTGGAAGAGCGAGGCCTCCTCAGTCTGCAGATGAACCCTCTCCAGAGCCACGGACAATTTATCCTGCAGCCAGGCGGCGAAAAAAAAAACACAGACAATCACATGTTAGTAAGGAGGCATCTGTGAATCTGTGAACCAGATTACGCTTCCGCAGTTTTGACTGCTGCCCTCCCAACAACCGCTCTCGGCTTTGATTTGACTCACATGATGCCCGGCCTTCTGCCGCTGAACGCTTTGGCCCGCGAAAAATACACCATAATGGCAATTTGGCATCAGCGAAACAAGCCGCTTGGACTTGTCAGAGCAAGTCGCCCCGCAAACTAGTTTGAGGTTTAAAGTGTGTGTGTGTGTGTGTGTGTGTGCGCGCGCGCGCAGTGGAGGAGCTCACACTGGCCCGCCGAATTCCTGCAGACACACAGAGCAGCCGAAGGCGGGCGGGCGGGGGTAAGGAGGGAGCCGGCCTTTAAAAATAACTGCCCGCTCGCAGCTTGTGCTGCGTTCAAGTCTTTGTTTGTGAATACGAGTCCGAGCACACATGATCTTAATTAAAAAGGGAGGTTGTGACGCAAGCTTTCAGCCCTGTGGTGCTTTTGCCTCCAGCGGCAGGGAGGGGAGGGAGAAGGTGAACTTGTGACTCCAGTTATTGAAATCCACAGCAAACACTTACTGTTCTGATCTCTCTTTGGCAGGCTCTTGCCCAGGAGGTGGTCTGAACAAACTTTGTTTTGTTTTAGTGTTTTCAGCAAGTATTTTTTTCAGCCTTTTTTTGAGCTTTCAGTGCAGTTCCTTACCTTGTAGTTTTCAAAGGCCTCGTTGATGGGGATGACGTTGTGGGTCTTGTGGTCCCGGGACATCCCGCACACCAGGCAGATGGGCAGCTGGTCGTCCTCGCAGTACAGCTTCAGCTTCTCCTCATGCTCCTCGCACATGTCCATGCCGAGGCGCGGCCAGTGCCCGATGGACGACGCCACGCTGCTCATGCTCGAACCGGGCTCCCGTTCCTCCGGCTCCTCCGGCGTGGCCCTCCCGTCCGGGTCCCAGCCGGTAGTCCCCGCGGCCGCGTCCATGGCGCGGGCCCTGCGCACGCTGTCCACGACGTTGCACAGCAGCGAGTTGGGTCGCAGCTTCCGAGCGCACGACTTCCGACACTTGGGGCAACTCGACAGCTCGTCGGCCTTGGCCTCCCAACACTGGATGATACACACCTGGCAGAAGTGGTGGCCGCACTCGAGGATCACCGGGTCACGGAACAGCTCCAGGCACACCGGGCACGTCAGCTCCGACTGAAGTTCGTCAAGCGCGCAAGCCTCCGCCATGCTCGCCTGCCCACATAGTCGTGACGCGAAGTGTCCGTTTGGCTGCGCGGTGGCAAGTAAAAACTCGAGTCTAGTCCTCGGTTGAGGCGGGGAGGGAGGGAGGGAAGGAAGGAAGGAAGGAAGGAAGGAGTGGTCTCTGTCAGCCGGAGCTGACAACACAGCAACCGAGATCACGGAAGCGAGGGAAGACGTGCAGCGACACACACACACATGCGGCAGCGGCGCGCAGCAGCAGCGCCGACGCAGCCGCCCGAGGCGCGCGCCGACGCAGCCGCCGGTGGCGCGCGGTCTCATCCGGCTGCAGCAGATTATTGGTCAGCAATTAGACAAGAAGGTGGAAAAAAACTTGAGAGGAAGTGTGTTACTTCATCGAGTAAAGTCACCCTGAGTCATCAATTCGAGTCCAGAAAAGTAGGCCTCGGCCGTTCATGTGAAGTAACTAACACTACTTGATTTGTGTTGGACTCTTCAAAACAGTGCTGAGCAGAGTGTGAGAATGCGATACGCACGCTCAAATATGTTAAAATTGAAAAAAATATAGCGCGTTAAACCTGATCTGCTTAGGTAAACAAGAGTCAGGTAAACTACAATGATTAAAAAAAATTTAGAATATACATTTAACCCAATAAAACATGGTGTCTGATTAAAAAACAGATACAGCAAGAGCATAAAAAAGCTATGAAATCAGATTCATTCTGAAAAAAAAAGCCTTTGTGTAAAAGTGACTTCAAAGAGTTTGCAATCCTGAGAAACACACGTATATAAAATAAATACAAATATACATATAAACACATAAGTACAATTTGGCAAACCATGAATGGTTTTTGAATCATTCATAAAGCCAAGATACATCTTGTAGACCTTTGATCGAGGATGCTGTGTCAGAACATTGTCACAAAATCCTGAATGTAAACCTTCGCTCTTAATTTGGATGGACTTTCTCTTTTCAATTAAAAAAATAATAATAATCACAAGAACATTAATTGAATAGCACTTTTCAAAACATGGCTGCAAAATAGTTTACCTAACAATATAAAATAAGAATATAATCTCAGTCAGAGTGAAATATATACAGATAAGAACAGAGTGCAGAAGACCTGATGCTCTACAGACTAACAGTGGCAGGTAAACCACATTTTTAAGAAAAATAGGACGATGATAATCAGGGTAGTGGCCTTTTTTTTTTAAACTTCAGGTGAATGACTAAGATGCTCTATATAAATTCCAAAACACTCCCAAATGTCCTCAGTCAGTGAGGTAAAGCCGGGAGGGGGAAACAGCTGACACACAGCAAGTCACCGGTCACACTCAGCATCTTTCCTCCGTGTGCACACGACGATTGTGGTAATCCGGGGCTATCCCTGGATTATGCCTCATCACCAGTGACTGTAAGTGTAGCGTCATCAGTTCAACTAGTTTCACTCACCTGACCGGGACTAGCTCCCGCGCAGTGTGGCTTGTCAGCCGGCAGGGTGTCCTTCCGCTGAGTGCCCACTAGATGGTGCTGTCTGACGCGAGGAGGCTGGCAGAGGTGCGTCCGGGGTGCCTCACGCATCACTTAACAAATGTACCTCCATTATTGGGCTGCGTGTCTGGATAAAGGGCAACATTTCCGATTTTCACATTAGAGGCACCTTTTGGTTGGAATTCACATATGACGAAAGTATGACTGTTTGCACGTGAGCCTCTTGGGCGGCGTGTTGAGATGAGACTTCCGCTAAGGTTATTTTCAGTCTAAGGAGACTTTATGCTCCCTCAAGATGTACAATGCATAACAACATCATTCTGGGTGAGTCACAGAGATGAGGTTTAGTACTCCACTCCTTGATTTCCTTCTCAAAAACCCAGTTAAAAAAAAAAAAAAAAAGATTGAGAAATATACTTTATGGATGGATGACACTGTGGAAAGTTTGTTTCGACTCCATGAAAAAATAATAATAAGAGGACGAGGATCATCATTACAGGTACTGACCCAAGACTCTTTGTTAATAGCAATGAATTATGCAATTCGAATTTATGTAAAACACAAGACAGCTTTTGATGGTAAATGATAAAAAACATAAAAAAAATGAATAAATTGAATAAACGTGTGTGCACAACAGCAGCAGAGCTCATCCTGTGACGTGTGCTCAAGGGAGTGAACTAACTTCAGATGGAATAATTTCATGATGTTATTACCAACATTCCTATAATCTTAATGTAATTCTGCAGTAAATTGTGGTCTCACATCTTCAATATATATCTGTCACTGATTCCGCAGATTGATGCCTTTTCAACAATCAGGCTTTTCATAAATACTGCAAAATAAGCATTTTAGGTATAAGTGACTGAAAGAGGATTTCCCCACGAACAGTAACAGTAGTAAAAAAAAAAAAAGGTCGTAAATATTACAATTATGAAATAGAGGAAGTGCTGTATGATGTCCAGAAAAGAAATAAAAAAACTTTTGGTCACCACAACGACTGCGGGAGTTTCGTGAGAAAATACGGGATCGCACAGAAACTGGAGTGTCACGAGAAGAGAAAAAAAAAACTGCTGACTTGAGTGTTTGTGAAAACATGCGCAGGGAAGTGTTCGTACATGACGTCACGATCAGGGTCTCGATGGTCTACAATGTTTTTTTGTTTGTTTTTGTTTTGTTTTTTCATATTCGCCTGCTGCATTTGAAGGTCTGGACCCGGGCAACACCAGGATGAATGCAAATCTTATCACTTTGCAACATGCAAAGTGCTCAAGCGTGGAGTCACCGATTTTACCGACCCCCCCCCCCAATGATTCTTCATCTTTATGGTGTAAGAAAGCTGGGGACTGAGGCTCAGCAGGCAAAAGCTCTGGAGGATACAAGTGCAACACGATATAAACGTCTGATCACAAAAACCAGCAAAAAAAATGAATAAAAAAAAATAAAAATACATTATATATATATAATGTATAAAAAAAAATATAATGTATAATGTAAGGTCTGTGAATTCTCTGAATTTGTGGGAAAAAAGGTTGCTCAGCATTGAGGTCATGTTTTCGTTTTGCTTTTCACAGTCACCAGATAACTTGAATCTGAGATAACTGATGAGTAAAAGAATATTAAAAGTTTTGGGGTTTTTTTGTTTTTTCTTCCCAGGAGACAGCCTGACTGCCGGTTAACTTGTTTGACAGCAAAAAAAAAAAAAAAAAAAAAAAAGGGGCAGGGGCTGGATGAAGGTTCCTGCTGTCAGTATATAAAGACGTGGAAACCCCTGACAGCCCTCAAGTGCCTGCTTTAGACGCCGAGTGGACGCGAAAGGACGCACAGGTTTTTGTTTATCTCGAGAGGCGGGCGCGCGTCTCACGGCCCACCAAGATGTCCCCAGGGAAGATGCTGCGCTTCTCACTGGGAGCCCTGTTTTTCCTCCTGCCCTGGTTTGATGTTCTCATCCTGGGGGAGGTCGACCGGGACTTCTCCAGGTGTCTCGATTTCTTCCACAACAGGACGCCACCGAGGGGCTTCGGGGCGGCAGGGCACCAGCCTATATGCCAGCGCTACCAGAACCGGTACCACTTCGCCAGCCTGTATCACCGGCAGCATCGCGCGCCTCTGTACTCCGCATACATCCTCAGTCCTGCGGATGGCAAACGGCCGCAAAGTCCTTGGAAGTACGAACCACAGGTGGGAACAATAACTCTCAACTGCCGCCGTTTCCCTTATTTAAACGCAACCTGCCCCCCTGGCAGCCTCAGATAAGACGCGTCTGGATGTGATGTGGTCGTTTAGATTATAGGGGTGTCCTCAAAAGGGGCAAAATTGTAGAGAGAAATCTTCCTCTATCATGGCAACTTTACAGCAAGCCCTTGTTTCTACACGTTTTTACTTGTAGAATTGTTTATACTGCATGTTATAAATTGTATATTTAATATATGGTGGGGTTTTTTTTTTGCTACTTGTTCACTTTAGTTCCTTTTTGTCCTTTTGTCAGTGAGTTCGTATGTATGTACAGAGAACTGAGAAAAACCGGGGTCAAATTCCCTGTTTGGCGTGCGCAAACGTGGCCAATAAAGCTGATTCTGATTGTTAAAATGTGCTCAAGTGACTCAAACGGTAAATCCCTCTCTTTGTTGAGAGTCCTGCGTTTCTATGCAGGCCGCCGTGTGTAGATGCTGCAGAGACAGACTCAGAAACCTAGTCAGTCGGGGCGACGCGAGTCCGGTGCCTCCACCTACCTGGATGCAATGCCTGCAAGGGCCCCCCCCCCCCCCAAACGCCAAAGCCGGCTGCTCAGAAGCAGAGAGGAGAAGTGTAGAGAGCACCTAGTTCTTCCCTCAACACCAAATGATGAGAAGCTGCAGCCGTTTCTTTTCTCCTTTTCTTCTTTTCCTTCAACGCAGGAGGCAAGTGAGGAATTAAGTGTCTGAACTGACTCCGTTTGCCATCCACACCGACTCCACACACACGCAAAGTAATGTTTTCCCTATGAGGCAACAGAAGAAAACGCATTGCAATATGTTGGCGTTGTTCATATTGTTGTTGTGCAAATGAGATTTCTGCCATTATGTTTGAGCAGAAGCAGAAGGAGCTGTTGCCGAACCGTAAAAACGGAAGTACGCGAGATCCTGTGGTCAGATTTACCGTATGTCATTATAGGTTTTTGGGGTCAGGCAACAAAAGGGAATATATTTTCATTTTTATCCAGCAAAGACATACTCACACAGTATATTTACGCCAACGGCTATTTCACTCAAGCAGCAGACTTTTCCTATAAAAAAAAAAGGAAAAAAAAAAGTAAGTCCCGTTTTCCCTCTGACATGCAGCTGGCCTTCTCCCGCGCCGACCCAGAGATGAAACCCTTTGAAACGCCCGTTGACCAGAACGTGATTGAGAGCCAGGCGGTGCTCGGGGACTACAGGAACTCCGGGTACACCAAGGGCCACCTCAATCCCAGCATGCACCAGAAGACATTGGAAAACCGCGAGGCCACCTTCACCCTGACCAACGTCGTCCCCCAGAGGGCAAGCTCCAACTCCGGCCCCTGGAGCTCGCTGGAGAGGGAGATGTTGGCAAAATTCAAAAACTTCTGCACCGGGCAGATGTACGTGATCACCGGGGCCTTGCCCTATCAAAACGGGGCTCACTGGATCAACAGCAGGGTGTCTGTGCCCGAGTACATGTGGTCTGCCTACTGCTGCCCATCCTACAGGTCAGATATCCCCGAGTCTGCGCGGCCGTTCTTCCCCACATATGCAGCCGTGGGAAGAAATGACCCCAACAGCGGGGAGGAGATCGTGCCGGTGAATCAAAGAGCAAAGTCCTCGGTGCGGGGCTACGACGTGAGGAGGATGCCCTTAGACAGCCTGGAGAGGGTCCTGGCTCAAAGGCTGGCCATGCCCGTCAGTTTGTTTGACGCGCAGTGTCAGTGACAAAGACGAGAGGCTCGGGCTCACTGCCGAAAATCGAGTGGAAACTCACTACGCTTGCTAAGCTATGCGACGCTCGGCGCTCTGAGATGCTCTTTTCACGGGCCTCATACGCCACCTCTGCTCAATCGCTGAATGATTTTTTTTTTTTTCTTGGATCAAGCAGGGTGCGATCACCTCATGACGGCTCGAGCTGGATTTTTCCAGTGAGCGACTTTGCACGGTGTCTGCATTTAGCCAACGTGATCTTCTACTGCGTTCATCAAACCATGAATACATAAGTGACGGAGGATGTTTCCCCCCCCACACGCAGATCCCATGCAACCTCGCTTTAGTTCCAAGTTCATATCTTGTGAAGATGAGTCACTTCATTTCCGAACAAATGTTTAATTAAAAACACTCTCTCATGATGGTGTGAAATGTTTTGAGCACAACCCTGTAAAACTCATATTTCAACGCATATTTCGAATCATGCCTATTTACCCTGATTTTTCCAATAAAGCAAGATTAGCATGTCTACCGATGAATTGAAATGTTTATTTCATAATGTTGACCATAACACAAATGTACAAAATAACAAGCCGTCAATGATAACTGTTAGGATGAAAACAAAGCCGTCAGCTTTAATATGAGTAAATTATTGATAAAAACATAAAAATGTACATTTATTTGTTCATAATAAATAAGTACGACACCTCCAAATAAAATAGCCGAACATCTGAGATTGATTTGATGTCTCCTCTTGCAGAAAAATACCATGTACAATTGACTTCCTATCAGATTTGGACATTTACCGTCTCCTCTTTTATGTGCTTCTCTATCTTAAAGTCATTTAGCTCGTCTTGCCAGGGAGTTTATAGGAGCGGCAACTCCAAACCAATGAGGACAACACCAGTGAAATTCATCACCTAAAATTCTACCACATTCGATCAAAACGCTGCTCTTCCTTTCCAGTTCTATCAGTCGCCTGAAGCGGAGGCCCTAAAAACACTGGTGGCTTTTCAGCTGCTCCACGTCAGTAAAGTTCATTCCACAGTTGGAGCACTGGATTGTTGCCTTTTCGCTGCTGTGTATGAGTTGGTGTCTCTTCAAGTATTCCACCCGACTGAAGCGCTTCCCGCAGGCGTCGCATCCGTACGGACGCTCGCCCGTGTGGATCCGCTGGTGCCGCTCCAGGTTGCCCAGGCGGCTGAAGCTGCGCCCGCACTGCGGGCACCGGTGCGGCCTCTCGCCCGTGTGCACCAGGTGGTGGCGTTCCAGCGAGCGCGAGTGTGTGAAGCGCTTCCCGCAGATCTCGCAGCAGTGCGGCCGCTCGGCGGCGCAGGCGCACTCGTGGTTCTTGAGCGCCCAGGCGTGGCTGAACGTGTTGCCACAGTGGGCGCAGGGAAAGAGGCTCTCCTCCGCTCCACTGCTCTGTAAATGTGCGCCTCCTAGTGGACAGGGGTGATCCTCCATCTCGGCCTCGGTGGTGAAGCCCCCTCCGCACTGCGGGCAGAAGTGGAGCAGGTCACCCCCGGCCTCTTCCTCCCCTCCGCTCTCCCCGATGCTCCCCGGAGCAGACAGGTGGGGCGGGTGCTCCGACTCTCCCTGCTCGCCCGCCTCCTCATCGGTCATGGTTGCAGCCGGGTCGCCCTCTCTCAACTTCTTCGGCCAGCCCGACCTTAGCTCTGCTCCCCCAAACGCTCCAGGCCTCGCGCGGTCCTTCCCCCTGCCCAGGCCCACCTGGTCCTCCCTCTGCAGGGTGGGTGGCTGAGGCTCCAGCTCTCCCTCCTGCTCCATTCCATCGAGGCCGATGTACTTGGGGGCCAGGCTGATCTCGCCGCCCGGCACGGCCCCTGAATCGGGGCTGACAGGCTGGGAGGCCGACATGGCAGCCTGCTCGCGGCCTCTCTCAGCCCTCAAGGCGGACTCCAAACCCCTCAGCTCATCCGCCGTCATACCACCCTGTGACGGCTCCACCCCCCAATCCTCCTCCTCTCTGTCTCCTGGATGAAGGGTCGGCGGACGATCTGAAAGGAGACCAGAGGAAGGCGGAGACGTGGAGGAGACAGGGTAAGCTGGGTGGGAGCAACCACTTTCCAAACTTTTCTTCCAACTACTGTGCTTCTCTGAACATTCCACCAACTTGTCCTCCCTCCGTGAGTGTGTGCTGGACACGTTACCTTCACTTTGGACTCTGGAGCTAGTTTGGAGGTTCTGGCTGGGTGGTTCCATCTTCAAAGCCTCCTTGATGAGCCTGAGAGAGGGAGGTTGGTAGCCCTCTATTTGAGCAAACTGCACAGATAAGCACAGAGAATTATAGGCAAGTCTCCAAGCAAAGTCGTCAGTGAGACGAGCGGGCACAGCAGGAGCCCACAGCGATACAAAATGAATGAAAAAGGGCTTGCGGGAAGTTCAACTTTAACTAGTTTGCCTAATCACAAACAAAATGGGGGGGGGATCCTCGATAAGAAGCTTCCTGGTTAGCAGCGGTCATGCGGAAAGGGAAGGAAGACATCTGTTGAAAGCTGAGACGGCTCGTGCAGTGTCACTGTGATCATGGCAGTTCAAAAAATATAGTGCAAAAATGTTTGCCAGGCGCCACCGCAGGTAATCCACAAGACGCGAGTGTAGAGAGTCAACGTGTGAACTGACGGCAGCTAATTGAGTTGAAGACTGTTGGCTTTGGAATTTAACGCCTTATTTTGGGGGGGTGGCATCTCTTTTAAAAGGAGATCTTGATCTTGCGAGGCTGAATAAAAAAAACATTTGTCAAATCCAGCGTCGGCATAATTTCTTATGCCCGAGGTTTTGGCCATACGTGCTCATTTAAGAGGCACTCTCATGAAATGGCACATTTCCGACATGCATCTCTGGATGCTGACGCCACTTGTGCGGCCTCCGAGTTTTGAACCTGCGACTGCCGTTCATGTCTTTGCTGCCTTTCGCGCCTCTCGGTGCATGGTTTCTCTCCGTACCGCTGCGGCTGCTGGCCGCCGAGTCCCTCGTCTGATATTAACCACTCCAAGATGACAGAAAGAAGCGCTGCGTGCGTTCCGATAATTAAAAAACAAACAAAAAACAAAAAACATTTTGACCGGTTTCCAGACAAGTTGCCTCATTTCTAAATGTTGACAATGTGCTTGCACAAGCGACGGCCACACTGTGGCAACATGTTCTTAACGGCGCCGCTCTGCCACATATTCCAGCTTATCTGCCAGGGTCTGCAATTCACGGTTGGATTTGCATTTCCTTTTCCAAAATGGCTTGTTAAACTTACATGCAACATCCATTATGTCCTTAAATCATGATCCCACACATTTATATGGTCACAATTCACATAAGGCTGTAGAACTATCTGCTCGGGATTCCGCGGCCGTAAATTCCTTACAGTTGTTTCATTCGCCGCCAGATGAAATGACTTGACAGGGAAACAAACGCCATATTCTGCATGCTTTGAATATTATATATGGAACGGGAATGTGGAGTGTCGAGAGTGGATCTGTGCCCCTACCTTTTGGTCACATGGTGGAATAGCAAACAGTTTTTTTTTGTATTTCCCCCCCCCAGTTTTACCAGTAGTATTTCTACCTGAATGCTTGCTGCACTTGAGATATGGAGAGCTCTACTCAAAAGGTTCCTCGGGAAGCTAAATATCCAATCAAAGCTCTTCGCTTTATCCACTCTGTCGTGATTTGATGACTGAAGAACACATGCAAAAACTCTGTCCCTCACTTTTATCTCCCTCTTTATCTGTCTGCTTTCTTTCTCATTCTATAGAAGTGGCTGATCAATGCAGAGATGCTGTGCTACTTTCTCCTCCTACTCCTCCTCCTCTGAGAAAGCCCGTCTCCCTCACCTCCTCTTTGATGTTGGCCGACTCCTCCCCCTCGCCGCTGAGGCTGCCCTCCCCTTCCTCGTTCTCCACCATCCCTCCCTCTTCCTCTTCACCCCCAGGGAACTGGATGAGGTACATCTCCCTGGCCTCCTTTCCCCCTCTTCCTCCTGCTCCTGCTACCATCCCCACAGCTCCTCCACTTCCTCCTCCTCCCCCACCACAACCACCGCCGCCTCCACCTCCTCCTCCTTCCTCCCACACACCTCCAGGCCAGCCTTTGCGATAGGCTGCTGCTGGGCCCTTCTTTGACTTGCCTCCTGAGGAGAAGAGAGGAAAAAGTGGTGGGAGGGAGGTGAGAGAGGAAGGAGTGAGGGGGACGGTAGAGAGGGAGGGCAGGGAGCGAGACAGGAAGAGAGAGAATGAAATATGAGGGGGGGGGGCAAAATGCGTGGGAGGAGGTGATCGGAAGACGAGGAGAGACAGTTGAAGGAGAAAAGAGGATGGAGAAGTGCGATTCAAGGAGGAAGAAGAGAGGCAGAGAGGAAGAGGAGCAGAGGGGAGGTTGGGGAGGGCAGAGAGTAAAAGAAGCGGGGGGGGAGTGAGCATGATGAATGAGTAAGGAGAAAGGGGGCGTAGGACAGACGAGCGAGAGAGGAAGGGAGAGAAAAGACAGAGAGGAGAGTGTAATTATGGTGGCGGCGGGGAGGAGCGGGAGAGTGGAGCGGAGGAGGTGGGGAGGGGGGAGCAGGAGGGGAAGTGGAGTGTGCAACGTGATGAGGGAGTGAAGAGCAGGAGAATGGCGTCGGAGGAGGTGGGGGCAGGGAGGAGAGGGCGTGGAGGAGAGAGGAGCGGGAAGGGGAGGAGGTAGAGTTGGAGAGCGGCACAGAGAAGTGAAGGAGGTGGGGGGAGGGAGAGGAGCAAGGCGGAAAGGGAGGGGGAGAGAGAGCGAGTGTGAAAAAGCACAGAGTGGTGGGAGGGACAGAATGCAGTGCAGAGGGAGGGAGGGAGGGAGAGGGAGAGAGAGAGAGGAGAGGGGGAGGTGAAGGACAGAGGGAGAGAACATGAAGAGGAGGCGGAGGAGGAAGGGAGGAGGAAGGGAGGAGGGAAGGAAGGAGGGAGGGAGGGAGAGCGAGATCAGCTTTTACCAGATGGTTCCCAACAAAACAAGTGTCTTCAGATAAGCCCTGATTACATGGCAAGAGCCCCTGTTTCTCACATTAAAAACAAAACACACACAATCACACACACCGAAACATCCAAAGATGCTCTGCAAGGTGCCGTTTCATTAAACTCGCAGCTTTGCGCGCGACACGCAGCCACGCGAGGCGAAAAAAAAAAAAGCCCTTTTGTTTTTAGGGAGGGAGAAGCGTCCTCCGGCCGCCACGGACACTTACGGGCGAGCTCAAGTTTTCTCTTCTGCCGCCCTCCTGCCTCGTCCTCCGTCGCTGCCAGCCCGGCGTTGCGGCGGCTGGCGGCCCATCCCATCCCGTACTTGCGCTCGGTTCTCAGCTTGTTCTCGGTGAGCCTCAGCCGCAGCTTGAGCGCCTCGTTCTCCTTCCTGTTGAGCGACAGCTCCACCAGGTAATCCGTCACGGTCTCCTGGAAGAGTTTGGTGATCTCGCACACGGACGCCCGGATCAGACTGTCCATGACGGCCGTCAAGTGCGTCTCGAACGTGGTCACCGATTCCTCCATCATCGCGGCCACAGGTTCGGATGAGAGCGGAGACCTGAGGAGGGTTGAATAATAGTTTCTGTTACCATGCCGATGTGAATACGGTTAACCCCGTTTCCCCCGGTGAGAGCGCAAACATTCCCGGTTGTCTTATCGTTTCGACTCCCACGGCCGGCGTGAAGAGATATTCACAATCTGGTCCTTGTCATTAATGCCAGTTACCCAAAAAAAAATGTTGTTTGTTTAGTTGCCACTAGCTAGCAGCTAATCTGAAAATTGAAGCGCTCATTGTGAATTCAGTGACATAATCGTTTTTTTCCGTCCCTGCTACCGTCTACTTTGCCGTTTACCAACTACAGCTTCATTCAAGAAGTACAAATGCGACACTGTGATGTGGTGAATCCAAAAAAAAAATAACAGGACATGCTACTAAACTTGTAAGGCTGCTCCACATATGCTAGTCTTAAAGTAGAAGGGGGGGCAGCAACCTCTCCTTTACGGCGCAAAAGTGGCCGCTGGTGAGCAGCCCGGTTTGCCTTTAAATACGAACCGTCGGTTAGATGAAATCAGGAAGTGTGGACGTGAAACGTCGAAGGGCCGTGCAATTCACCGGGCCACTGGTGAGCTCGCTCGTCGTTCGCAAGTACGGAGACGCGGCGACAAAGGAAAGCGCCATCCAACTTCTCCCCTCTCTCGCTGCCACTGTTTTCCTTCTCGCCTCCTTGAACGCTGCTCAACGATGCTTGGAGAAGACTGCGCATGCCCAGTACCGTAATTACCCTACATTCAAGAGCAGCCGCACCCCGGAAAGAAAAAAAAAAGACAAGACAGAATCCCAAAGCGTTCGCCACGTCTAATTGTTGTCATTTCAACCGCCACGCTGATTAATATTTTTCGGAAATGAAATAAACAGCACTTTAAACGCACTTCGCTTCCATTTGGCCGGCGTTTTCTTTGACGTGTCAGCGGCAGTGCCATCCACGACGGACGAGGGCGCTGTGTGCCAACCTCTCTGGGATGATTTTACAGTCAACGGAAGAAGAAGAAGAAGAGGAGGTCGTCGTCCGCCTTTTCTTCAGCCCGTCTGCGTGAGCGCGCGGCGTCGCTTGTTTCCAGGGGCACCGGTGAGCAGCACGCAAGGGGGGGCGAAATCATGCCGATGTTCGTGGTCAACACCAACGTGGCGAAAGGCGACGTGCCGGCGGCTCTGCTGTCCGAGGCCACCGAGGAGCTGGCCAAAACGATGGGCAAGCCTGCGCAGGTGGGTCAGGGCCACGCTCGCCCCGTCGTCTTCTGGCTTCCACCGCCAAACCAAGCGGGCGTCGCTCGTCTTCCTCCCCGCACAGCGCATCTCGGCATTTCGTAAAAACGTATCTGCTGAGCGCGGACCAGCGCCGGGAGGTCTCGTTAAACCTGCGGCGTGTGACTGTGGACGTCAGCCTTCCCACGCAGTGGAAAACAGCCCTGCGCCTTGCGCAATGGGACTGGTCGACAGTTTGTCCTAACCCTGGGCGCTGTTTGTTGCGCGTCGGCGCCGGTGGATGATTATCCAGCGTCGTCACACAGCTCCAGAGCAAACGTCCGCTCATGGCAGCTCGCTATTTATGAACTCGCTGCTCAGGCCGGCATGTCTGGAGGGTAATTAATCTTACGTTTTCTCGGGCAGTTTTTCTTCTGCCCTTCATTTTCGGTTGTCGTTGTTAGGATAAGATGGATGAGAGACTTTGTTGCTCCCACAACGGGGGAATAGACTGGTTAAAAATGAAGACCTTAAGGCGAATGTGTGTTTCCTCATCACTCATCTTAAGAATATGAAACTGCACTCGCAAAATGCAGTCACACACTCGCTTAATGTGACGAGGAAAAACCTACAAAGGGTAGAAAAGAGAATAATTTCTTAGGGTGTTTGTCTGCAGTGTGTTTATATGGAATTATGACTGCAATATTAAAAAAAATCCTCTTTATGCACCTAAATATTGTTCATATTTGATAAAATTTTGAGGTTAAATTTCAGTGACCCAGCTGACCTCCAAGCACTGTGCATCTCGTGTGTTTCTGCGTTTGTCAGTACATCGCAGTGCATGTCAACGCCGACCAAATGATGATGTTTGGAGGAAAGGGGGACCCCTGTGCACTCTGCTCCCTCCACAGCATTGGCAAGATCAGCGGCGCTCACAACAAGCAGTACTCCAAACTTCTGTGCGGGCTGCTCAACAAGCACCTGAGCATCTCCCCAGACAGGTAGCCACAGCCGTGCACTACGAATCACCACGTCGTTTCTCGAGCAACGGCAACATGGTTGCAGAACCCCGCAGACACCGCTGAACCTCACGTTCTTCGCGCGACTGTTAATGTCCCACCTCATTAACCTATTTCTCTCTGTGTCTATTTCAGGATTTATATTAACTTTGTAGACATGGATGCGGCCAATGTGGCCTGGAACAACAGTACCTTTGGCTGAGATGGAGGTCAAAGCACTGAAATAGAAGATCATTCCAGCATTTCCTACATGTATGAACGTAGTTGAAAATGACAGAAATGAGGATGCAAAGTAAATGGCTAATCTACTCGTCGACATACTGTCTTAATTCTCCTTAAAGCACTTAGCTGGACCATTTGCACTCATTTCCCTCTGCAATAAAGCAAAGCTTGTAGTACTCACATTAATCTGTGTTCCCTTATTCTACATAACTATATTTTACAATATAACTACCCTCTAGAGACCGTCGTGAGAATGTATATTAAATTGTCATACATCAATATATTTTTTTTCTCCATAAATCTCAAAAAACAACTTCAAATTTGCCCAAAACTACCAAACATTCAATCATTACAGGATTTTTAACCATTTAAATATCAGTTTAATTATTTGAATTATTCATTAAACACTATTTTCCATACAATAAATAGTAGGGGCATGGGGCAGTGCTGGTGACTGTAGTCTTGGATAATTGATTTGATTGCGTTTGTATTTTTTATGTAGCGTCAGATCAGATCAAATCAATTTTATTTATATAGCGCCAAATCACAACAGAAGTTATCCCATGGCACTTTACAAGAAGAGCAGGTTGAGACCGTACTCTTTAATTTACAGAAACCCAACAAATCCCCCTGGAGCAAGCACTTGGCGGAAAAACTCCCCTTTAACAGGCAGAAACCGTGAACAGAGCCTGGCTCGAGGTGGGCGGCCATCTGCTTTGACCAGTTGGACTGACAGAGAGGGAGAAGCAGTAGGATGGAGGGGGGGAAAGGCAGAGAGAGAGAGAGAGAGAAAGGAGGGTTGGGGAATGGGGAAAGGAAATGCACAGTAACATCAACAGTTATATAATAATGATAACGTTGGTGGAGGTCTGAAATGGCCATAAAAGTCTCCATCTCTGCAAGACAAGAAGACAACTCCAGGGAAGATGTGAAGTTGGTAACATGCAGGAATGAATGAGGAAGAGGATGGGAAAGGAGAGAGGGGCCCAGTGCATCATAGTCCCCCTGCAGCCTAGACCTATAGCAGCATAAATAGGGGCTGGTCCAAGGCGAGCCTGAGCCAGCCCGAACTACAACCAGAGGGTCTCTGCCCCCCTGACCAACGCTGGAAGATGGTTCCACAGGAGAGGAGCCTGATAACTGAAGGTTCAGCCTCCAAATCTACTTGTAGAGATTCTGGGAACCACAAGTAAGCCTGCATTCTGGGAGCGCAGCGCTCTAGTTGGGTAATATGGTTCAATTCTCTCCTTCAGATATGACGGTGCCAGACCATTAAGGGCTTTATAGGTAAGGAGAAGGATTTTGAATTCTGTTCTGGATTTTATTGGCAGCCAGTGCAGAGAAGCCAATACTGGAGAAATGTGACCTCTTCTCCTGGTTCTTGTAAGAACACAGGAGATGTTCACACTGATGCTCCCTCTGGACAACTTTGTGACCAAAAATGGCTCTGACTTCCATTAAAGCCACATTTTTAAATCTAACTGCCATGCACAACCTTGCGTTCTCTAATGTCAGCATTTCATTTTGATGAAAAGTATTTATTTGACATTTTTACTATTTCCCACCAGATTCAACCAATTAAAAGTGATGTGTGTGTGTGTGTGTGTGTGTGTGTGTGTGTGTGTGTGTGTGTGAGTGAGAGAGAGAGAGAGAAAGAGAGAGAGCGATAGGGGGAGAGAGAAACTGAACACATCTCATCTTACATAGCAAAGGGACCCATTTGTCACTTCATGCAAGAAGACTCTCACAAACAGATAAGTCAGCGTCAACATCTTTGGTTAAGGTTACAGCCGTGCCACACACAGCCAAAAAACATGAAGGTGTCATTCATTCTCAGTAATAATTGGCACAAAGATGTGTTTTGCAAACACAGACACATACACACACACATACAAAAATGTTTGCTATTGAAGAACATCCTGCAGCAATGAGGGATTACACATCTAGTGATTAAAATCCCTAGAGAGCGAAACACGAATGCCTGCGAGTTACACAAACAGTGACACGAGCTCAGCTGTTTTTGTAAAAATGTGTACCTTCACATATAAAACAGCACAGACTCAAAACATGCGGTAAATAAATGCCTGCAAATTTGCATTTGTTCAATTGGGATTCTAATCTATCAAATAATCAAAGTGAGACACTACTGACAAATGTAAATACAGTATATATATATATATGTGTGTGTGTGTGTGTGTGTGTGTGTGTGTGTGTGTGTGTGTGTGTGTGTTCACTGGACATTGACTGCATCGCTCTTACTTGTTGGTACACTCCAGAGTTTCC
>CAAKHG010049434.1:0-12413 GCA_901007715.1 Dactylopterus volitans | reverse complement strand
GCTGTGAGCCACCTGTTGAGGTTATCACTGGTCGCTTGACGTGCAGTGGTATCCTTCAGATCACTGGTGAAGAGCTTGCCCAGGCTCTTCACTGGCTTTTCTGACACAGATGGAATTGTGATGTCTCCCAGACTAAATCGGAAGCGGTCGGATACCTTTCCTTTCCTCAAGACTAAGGATCTGGACTTAGCGGGCTTAAACTTCATTCTTGCCCAACAAATGAGTCATTCTAGGCCTTGGAGGAGCCATCTGCATCCGGGCACTGATGTTGTGGTTACCGTGAGATCATCCATGAATGCTCTAATCGGGGGTTGTCGAGTGCCAGATCGGGACACAGGGCCTCTGCACTCTACTTCCGCAGACTTTACAAGCATATTCATGGCCAGGGCAAACAGGGACACAGAGATTGTGCAGCCTGTGATGATGCCTTTCTCCAGACGATGCCAATCGGATGTTGAAGTCCCAGAGGACACCCTCAGACTAAAGTTGTTATAATAGTCGAGGATGAGATTGCGGACCTTCTCTCGGACGTGGTATCTGCTCAGGGACAATTCCACCAGCTTGTGTGGAATCGATCCATAAGCATTGGCGAGGTCCAGCCACAGTACTGCCAAATCGCCTCTGCTCTCTCGTGCCTCACAGATCAGCTGTGTTACCACGCCTGTGTGTTCGATACACCCTGG
This sequence comes from Dactylopterus volitans, assembly GCA_901007715.1. NCBI lineage: Eukaryota > Metazoa > Chordata > Actinopteri > Syngnathiformes > Dactylopteridae > Dactylopterus > Dactylopterus volitans. The sequence continues at coordinate 11,730 of CAAKHG010049434.1, read as the reverse complement.
GACTCCTCCCTTCTGCACTGAGGTGTCAATATAGGTGTTCTTCAGGAGAAATCCCATGAGGTGATTGGAAATGATCTTGAAGAAGGTCTTGCACTCAACACTAAGGAGGGAAATTGTCCTGAACTGCTCAATGTTACTTGCATTCTCCTCCTTGGGAATCCATACTCCCTCTGCGTACTTCCACTGTTGAGGCACCTTCCCTCTTTTCCAAATCACTCTGAAGATCTTCCAAAGACGCTCCAACAGGCGGGGACACTGTTTGAAGACCTTGTAAGGAACTCCACTTGGGCCTGGTGCTGATGCTGTTTGGGCAGATTTGATGACTTCCTTAACTTCTTTCAGGGTGGGTTCACTGATATTGAACAGGGTGCAGGGTTCTGGTGGGCATATGAGGGCTTCACAGCGGCCGAGGTCCTGCTCTCTCATGCCGTCGCTGTAGGTGTCCCTGATGTAGCGGTTGATGTCCTCCTCCGGACATAAGAGCTGACCACTGCGTTTCTCTCCCAGCAACTTCTTTGTGAATCCAAACGGATTTGCAATGAAGGCACTGCGCTTGCGGGCCCTTTCCTTGCCTCTCTTCCTGTGCCACTCTGCACGTCGAAGGGTGAGTAGCCTGTCCCTTACCACACCCCTCAGTCTGCCAAGGCTGCCTTCTCATCATTTCTCGCCTTTCTGTACTGGCTCCTGAGTAGCCTCAGCTCTTGTCTCTCTCGCCGGTTTGGAATTGGTGCTACAGCTGTAGTCTTGGTGGCACGTTGTTCCTTGATGCCATACCCGTCTGATGCAATGCTTATTATGTACGTGCTCATTATCTTGAGCCTCTGGTCCACATCACCCTTGGCTGCTTCCAGGGCTGTATCCACATCTTCATCAAACCGTTGCCACTCTGACTCCTTGTGGCAGCGGGCCACAAAATCCGACAATGCTCTGACGGTCTGCTTTGGGGTTGAGCCTGTGGTGCTTGGAGGTTCTGGGCACTGTGGGGTGCGTCCGGGCCTGGATCCTCCTCCGTCTCACCAGGTGCAGTACAGGGTACTGGCACTGTGCGTTGCGCCACGGGTTTCCTTAGGCAGCCCATCTTGGTCCGATGTATCTTTAGACCTTTCGGGTTTTTGCAGACCATGCCACATTTGCAGACTGCACTCGTAGTCAATTGTCCATTCGCAAGGGTCGTTTCCAGAAAGTCCGTCCGTTCTTCTTTTGCTGCATCTATTTTAGAGTTGTCCACTCATACATTCATTCATTCAAGTGTTTTTTCTGGAGTATATCACAGGACACTCCCCCCTGACAGAGACTTGGCCCTTTTTGGATGTTCAGTGGACTCTCTAAGTCTTTCTTCTCACATTCAAACTGCTCTACTTATGGGTACGGTACTAGTCAAAAAATTCATTCTCACAGAGTGGAAGGCACCAAATCCACCATGCTATAAAAACTAGTTGCAGGAACTTGTTTCAGTTGTTCACATGGAGAAATTACGATTTAACAGCTTAAACTGTCAACACAAATGGGAAGATTCTTGGGGTCCCTTACTGCAATATGTGGGTTCAATCTGTCTGTTTCTATGGACTGTACTGCTTTGCTTCCACATACTTACCTTATTGTAAAATAATCAGGATAACCATATGTTCCTGTAGTGTTGTATGATTATATATGTGTATATGTATGTATTGACTGGTGGATTAATATTTCCTTTTACTAGCTTGACCAATCTTTGGTTTAAGGGTTTTTTTTTTTTTTGGTTACTATTGATGGTCGTTTGTTGCAGTCCTGATATGAATTGTAAAGAGCTTTAGATCTTTTGGATCTTTGTAATGTGCAGTCAAGATGAACTCTCACACTGTAATTAGGTGGGCTTCTCTCCTTGGGCATGTGTGAGTGTGTGTGCGTGTGTGTGTGTGCGTGTGGGGATAGGGGTGGGGTCAGACTAGGGTTTTTGTTATCTATGTTTTCCTTTTGTTTGTTATTTAAAATATGCCAATAATAATAATAATAATAATAAAAGCTCTGTATGCTGTAGGATTATCTTGGCTGGCATGCCTCTGCAACATTGCATGGACACTGGGGCAGTGCCTTTGGGGTGGCAGACTAGGGTGCTGGTTCCCTTCACACCCTCTAGGGACCAGTGGATGTGTTCCAACGACAGAGGGATCACATGGTCTTGGTAGCAATGTGAGTGCCTACCAAAGGACAAGACGAGCGTCACTGGCACGACACAAAGTCTTACAGTCAAGTTTTCGGAGGCCATCCTTCACCTGTACTCCTGTTAATTAAGTAATTTTGATAATAAGAACTTAATTATTCATCAAGTTATGTGCTAGCGGAATAACTTTCTTAACACTGATTTGTAACACTGGTTATCTGGTCGCGAAGGTGGATTTATTACAATTTAAATCCCATTATTCTTCTGTAGTAATCATTAATATATCAATATTAACTTCACTAATTTTATAATCAATAATAATAATGTTCCTGCACAACATCTATGGTGCCTGTGTGCAAGGCCTATCATATCAACACTGCCCAACAGTGTGAGCTCAACAAATGGAGCCCCGTGTGAAGCATAGAGCTCTGCTAGCACAACATAAGTGTAGGAGTCATCTTAGACTGCAATCTGAGTTTTAAGCCCTATCTTAACAAGTGACCAAAACCACATTCCTGCCTCCAAAATCCTCCAAAATATTGCCAAGTTTCGACCATTTTTAACTCAGCAAGATGCTAAAAAAAACTAGGTCATGCTTTTATCTCAAGTAGGTTAGACTTTGCCATGGCCTTTTTTACAGGTCTGCCCCAAAAAAAATACATCAACAGACTTTAGTTTATTCAGAACTCTGGAAATAGAGATAACACATCACTCCAATCTCGGCTAACCTACACTAGCTCCCTGTATCCTCTAGAATGGATTTTAAAGGTGAATTTACTTGTAAAGCTCATGCGACCTGATTTACTTCTGCGCGTGCAAAAACACATTACTTAATTACGCCCACAAACATGCAAGTTGACCGACTACTGATGCACACTGAGGATTGTGACTTTCAAATGAGCAAAACAGCGTGTGTTTGCCTTGATTAATATGCAATATGAGGCATTCCTGCCCTCATGCGAAAAATACTTAGAGGAGGAAATGCAGGTTCATTTGGCACACGTAATGCGATTTACTAAGCCTGGAAAAATGTTTTTTTGTTTTTTTTCTTGTCTGCATTTGGCATGATAGTTTAACACCACAAGGAGTGTCAACGTTTATGTGATTCATGCATTTTGAATCTTATAACATGGGAGGGGCAAGTAGGAAAGACATAGAAAGAGGGAAGCAGGTGGTGCTGGTAGAATCTAATGAAGAGAAGGATGCTTTGTTGTTTGTTTGTTTTTTCCCTTCCACCTCCGACAAGAGGGTGCAAAGGGTTTCAATGTTTGTTTTTTTTCGAACTGGTGTCCTGATCACTGAAGGTGTCCCATCAAACAGAGTCAAGCTGAAAATAGGAGGAACCCTGTGAAAGAATGAAAGAACTGCTCAGCCCACTTTTTCATCAATTCTTTATGAAGTGATTCCACCGGGGTTGGCAAGTGGAGCTGCACATGCATGTGCATATTAACTAAGTATGAACGAAACCATCAACAGGGCTCATGGTCAAGTCGAGTCTATGCTGGGGCCCATGAGGAAACAAACCCAGTGAACTACTGTGGCCACACGGCAAGCCACCACCCCCATGGAACTAGTGGGGCAGACGCCAGCAACACCCAGCCAACCGAGTGAGTGCACACCGGAGCTGGGCCACAGGGCCCCCAGGCCGCCAATATGGAGGCACCACAGGCCTCAACTCCCCGCAGAAAGGCCCAGGTCAGACCCAGGATGCACAGAGATCCACCCAGCGCCGGCCCCTTCGGCCTCCGCACATCACAGACATAGGCCGCTGCAACACCTGAGAGAACAATAGCTGCCTCCACCCTCACAGCCAACAGTGGCAAGCTGGTAATGCCACCATAGGGTCTACCCCCCTGGGACCAGGTTAGGGCCCACCGTTTGGGGCCAGCCAACTCCAGGCCGGGGAGGGTGGCCCGGCACCCCAGAGGGGAAGGGGCAGGAGCAAGGTGGCATTTTGCTCCCATTGGCGATCCCCCAACACGTTGCTCCGTTTCTACAATCTCACTATTTCATGTCGTAAGAATGCAAAAACAACCAGATGCCCTGGTTTGAGCAGAGAGAGCAGAACAAAGTCGAGGTGAGTTTATTTATTTAATCTGTATGAAATATTTTTGATTAAGAAACAACTTGGTGGCTTAAACTGCATTCCATTTGAACAGAGGAGCTGGAATTTCCAAGTTTGTTCTGGAGTGGCAGTTCCCGTGGGGCTCAAACTTTCTCCATCTCCCTCATGATGTGGGTTGTTGATTTTAATTGCTAAGGTGACCAACAAATCGAGTCGGTGGGCAGATTGAGTGGTGCGAGGTTTAGGCCCTCAGATAAACTGAGGGCATAACGAACATAGAGAATAAACAAGAATGTGTCGCATAATGAGTTCTATCACGCTCGCTCTCCGCCACCAGGGTGTGAAAGTAGATCTCATGATCTGACACTTGAATGTTTCTCTGCCAAAGGTCCAGTAGCCCTCGAGTTACCTCTCTGCCTGGAGTGCAGCGATGAAAAACCTTGTTGAGGGCTCCAGCAAAACTGTCAGCGACAAAGATTACATAGATTACTTATCCCACTCCACTGGCGACCATTCTCGAGCTCTCCCCAAAAGATGGGTTATCGTGAAGGCCACACGGGGCATGAAGAACAGTGTCTTCCTCTACTGATTCAGTCATGGCCAGATTGTACACATCTCTCCTCCACTGTGCTCCCCTCTCCCTCTCCTTCCATATTGTGTTTCTTCTGTTGATACTGAGAGTTCTTTGCTGTAGTTCAATAATATTTTTTATTTCCCTCTTCCACTAATTACGCTTACTCCATCAGGATGAATTTCATTTTCCATTTGCCGACTTCCTACTTTTCCCCCAAACTCTCCAATTTGCAAAACACCCAAGACCCTCACTGAAATACTGCTTTCATTTGTGCAAGCAATCTTAGTTGATCACTCACAAAACACACCAGCTGTAAGTGCAATCTGTTAAATTGCGCATGTAATTTAATTTTCTTTATTTGGGATCTTACTAAATGGGCCCTTGATGGATAAAGCCAGGCCTAGATTTCAGAGTTACTGTCGCTCTAAGTACCTTCACAAGCCCACAGATCCTTCACTGCCTACTTGCTAGAGAGCCATAACCCGACCAAAATGAGAAATGGAGATTCAGTCTTTTTTAACAATGCTCCCAAATTATGGAACTCCTTATCCATAAACATTAGAGAGGCAGGCTCAGTCAAAACTTTAAAAAAAATCCTGTAAAAATTAACCTTTCTAACCTAGCCTTCATTTTACACCTAATCTCACCATTTTAAGAGATTTGACTTTCTTTTGTTGTTGCTAGAGGTGGTCAGGGGGGGGAAAAAATTACTTTTTTCCCCTGACAAGGTATTTTTTTGCAGCTGTGAGCTGACATCATCCCAAATTATTGTATAGCAGGTTATCTTGCCCTAATATGACTTTTGACAGGCAGGCACCACTGTAGTAGGAGGAGGATATAAGAGAACTTTATTGATCCACACAACAGGGAGATTCACTGGTTACATCAGCTCACAGAATGGGATAAGGTGCAAAGAGGGCAAAAAGTGCATGCATGCAAGAGGGAATTTACCGTACAAAAAGTGCAAACACCATGCAAGAATGACACAGTGATAGATTATATACATATTATATACATATTTAGACATGGGAAGGTGAAGAACTAAACTGTTGAATTATAATGTCTGACAGCAGTGGGGATGAAAGACATCCTCAAGAAGAGGAGAGTTGAAGCGCCAACTGTATTTTGGACAGGAGAGGATATTTTTGAAACTAAGACAAACCAGACTATGATCAGGTATTAAAATATTATGATACACAGTATTAGTAATGCTTGGCAGTAATTCAGAAGCTATCAGAAAGTAATCAGTCCTTGTGTACGACTTATGGACCTGAGAATAAAAAAGAAAATTCCTTATCCGTAGGATGCTGCAGTCGTCATATGTCAACCAAATTCCTTGTTTTAATCAAATCATGTGGAATTCCCACCGAGGCTATAGCAGGAGGTGGTTTTGTAGAAAGTCTATCTAGGACTGGGTCAAGGTAACAATTAAAGTCATCCCCAACAATAACATCTGGGGTAGAGTCCGGTATTACATTGAATACTTTACAGAAAAAATCAAGCTCATCAATACTTGGAGTGTAGATGTTAAGCATCGTTATCATAAGGGAGTTTATGTGCCCTGATATCATCAAATACCTGCCATATGGGGCTGCTGTCATACGATGTCAGAGGAGAATAGCAACCCCCCTATACTTGCAGGTAAAAGGTGCTTGATAAACCTTGGAAATCCAATGTGCTTTTAACCTTCACTGCTCATTCACCATGATGTGCGTATCCTAAAGAAAGATTACACCTGGTTTTAATGACTTGAGATGCGAGAAGATGCGCCCCCTTTTAATGACATGTCCCAACCCTTTTACATTCCAGGAGACCAACGTAAATTTATAATTTATGCTGCCATTTGTTATGTTATCAGACATTGACATTATCCCTGTAATAAAAGCAAACTGGTGTCCTCTCAGGAGTGCACAAAATATAGTAAAACGAAAGCCATAATGAACATATATTATGGCCTGAAGTAACACATTCAAACAACTTGAACCTGAACTTTTCCCCCACCTGTCCAGAAGTACTTCCCCAAACAAAGCACTGACCTCCTCTCGTGCTCGGGACCGCTACATGCACGGCCTGAAACCCACTTTCAAACCTAACTCACTAATCAAGCTATGGTAGCTCACTGGCCCATTTCCACTGCAAAACATAAATTGCTTAGAAAAATCAAAGTGAGAGTCTCTTAAAGTGTTTAGCACAGTTATCAAAACGACAAAAGTACCATCAGAATATTGTTACTATCCCTCTGTGTGCATACAAACACCTAGGGACCACAATAGTCTTAAGAAGTGTTCTTTAAGTCAGTGTTAATAAAAGTCATTGCCTCACTTGGTGTACTGAAGACCTTAAACTGATCTTGGTGTTTTACCCAGAGCCTTTCTGGGAAGAGTAGACTGTGCTCCACCTTCAGCTCCTGCAGCGTTGTCAGGGTCTCGGTGTACTCGTACCACTTCCACATGACCTCAGGCATGTAGTCCGGGAAAGTGTGCACCTTGTTGCCTTTGCACTCCAGTTGTCGTTCTCTCCGGAGTTAAAATATGCACTCCTCCCAAAAGAAGTGGACCCTGGCGATGATGGTGTGAGGCTTAGTTCTAGCTGCGGGCGGTGGTCGCAAGGTTCGCTGCGCCCAGTAGATAACCACTGATGACTGGAAGTTGTCTTCGCCTCGATGAAGTCTGTTGGTTTACTCCCCTACTTATGCTCAGGAATGCCAATAATCTTAATAGTATTACAGCGCGACAGCCCCTCCAGGTCATCCACCTTTAGCTTTTGCGCCCTGTTTTCCTCTGTCAAGCCAAAGACTGTCTTCTCCAGGCAGGTTATGCGGCTCTCATGGTCCAGAGCTTGCTCCTTCACCGTTTCAACTTTCTCCAACAGTTCTCTTTGAGAGCTCAGCACTGTCTGCAGTGTTTGCTCTAATATATCAAACCGTTGATGTAGTCAAGGATCTTGTTGGAGACTTTCTCCTAGATTTGAGGCCAATGCTCTGTGTCACTGTCGCTGACACAGGTTGCTGACACACATGTCGCTGACACGTGTCGCTGTCGATGACCTGGCTGGCATGGGCTAGCATTAGCGCTGTTAGCATTAGCGTTAGCAGAGGGTGGTCGAGACGACTCAGGGTTTTTCTTATTCCTCTTTCCCATATTGTTCCTCAAACTTGACTGGTTAAGTCCCTGATGTGTATATTTATCCCCGAGGCGGATGAAATTACATTTGAGACTATAAAAATAATATTTTTCCATATTGGCAGGGAAGAGCTCCTGAAAGCACGTCTACTTCTTTTGCTCATGATGATCATGATGGGATTTTTTTTCTCTGTTTTCTTAAATCATGTATCAGTTTTGCTGTTTAGCCTGTGATGTGGTGGTGCAGTGGGATGGGGTTGTTTGTAGGGTGGGATTGTGTTGAAATGGATTGAAATGAATGTCAAACTGGATTCTGTGCAACCTAAAAAACTAATAAAAAAATACGGTTATGGCCCCCAGCCGTTATTGCCTGTGGTTTGTATTTATTTTTTGTTCCTACTTTTTTCTGTGTTAGAGTGAGTGCTCCTGTCAGTTATACCACCACTCTGCCCCATTTGACCACCTTGATTAACAGGTCAAGGGTGCAGCAGTAGGAAAGTGTTGACCAGTGTTATAACGTCAAAAAACAAATATGTAGCTTAGTTCAGAAAGTTGAACTAGGCGGTGCAGCAGTACTGCTGCACCGCAGTAGGCGGGACACATATTCGTCACTGGACCTATGCCATTTAATAATATGTGTCCTATTTTCCTGAAATCTTTTAAATGAGTTAACACAAATTAACTACCTTGGACTTAAGATCTCCAGAAAGCCCAAATGTTTACTGAAATTGATTTTTTTGGATATGTTGGATAAACTAAAAGCTAATGTCAGGAACTGGAAGTTTGATTCTTCTTCAATGACTGGCCATATTAATGCAATTAAAATGGTTGCACTTCCAAGATTCTTGTATCTTTTTTAAAACGTCCCTATTTATTTAACAGTGTGACAGGTGAGGTGTTCATGGTGTGGAGAGAGAAATCTATGTTGTATTTCAGATTTTTACATGGATAACAATTTTGTGTCGTTCTCTCTGCCCCAGGCTAGGTATCACCTCCCTCAGTCACATTGTTTATCAATATTTACAGGTCAGACACTTTGTAAGGGGACATGTTTCTGATTTTCCAAGAAGACCACACAGTTATAACACTGGTCAACACCAAATTTATTGTTGAATTTTTTTGAGCTGATTAGGATAATTTTTACAACGGAGGATTAGGGCCACATTGAGATTTTTTTATTTTACTACGAGAAAAAAAGTCATTATTAACGAGAAAAAAAGTCATTATTAATGAGAAAAAATAGTAAAAGGCTGCTCAACGTCATTATTAATGAGAAAAAAGTCATTATTAATGAGAAAAAGTAGTAAAAGGCTGCTCAACATCATTATTAATGAGAAAAAAGTCATTATTAATGTGAAAAAGTAGTAAAAGGCTGCTCAACGTAAAACGAGAGGAGGTTTAAAGGAGAATGCGAGAGTGTAGTTAGCAGTCAGGTTAATAATGACTTTTTTTCTCGTTAATAATGAGAACATTGCGTGGCGACTAAATCCATCAATGCAGCTATTAATAGTAATGCCACAGGGCTTTACTTTGTCATATGAATCCATGTGCCATAACGCGTTGGGGCCACTGCAGGTGTACTGCCGTGCTCGCCGGAGCTCGACTCCAGAAAAGCAGCGATTTCCTCCATACACGTCTGGATTGCATTTTCTTGCATATTCTTTTTAATGTCCTGATACTAATGACGATGTGATGCTGATGTGCCAAAAGATTAAGTATCTCTTTGTTTGTGAAACCTAAACTGAAATACAATTCCACAAAATGCTCCACGTCCCTCATTTTTGTCCTCTAAATCAACATATTAGAATTTATTACGACTTTTTCTCATTAATAATGACCTTTTTTTCCAATTAATAATGACTTTTTTCTCGTTAATAATGACTTTTTCTCACGTTAATAATGGCTTTTTTCTCGTTAATAATGACTTTTTTCTTGTTAATAATGACTTTTTCCTCGTTAGTAATGACTTTTTTCTCGAAGTAAAAAAAAAAAAAAAAATCTCAATGTGGCCCTACTCCTGCGTCGTAAATGTTGATGTGCTGAATCCAAAAATTGGTTTTGCTCAATCAGGTCAACTTTCTGAACTAAGCTACATATTTGTTTTTTGACATTTTTGTTGACATTTATGGGTATTTTTCACGTCATATAATGCAAAATTATTTTATATTTCTTGCAATAAACAAATTCTGAAGATTTTCATGTGCCAACTTATGACTAATTGTTTTTTTATATTACAAGTGAATGAAATGGCTTCGACGAGAAAATCTTGCAAAAATAAGCCTGACGTATTCTGCTACATCTGCGGTGAATACACGATTGTTCCTAACAGGAATGTAGTCACCAGTTTCATAAAGCGTGCTTACCATGATTATTTTGGTATTAAACTTGGTGACCAGGATAAAACTTGGGCACCACACATGGTATGCAAGTCATGCACCGAGTATCTGCGTTAGTGGACCAAAGGCAAGAGGAGTTGTCTGAAGTTTGGAATTCCCATGGTTTGGAGGGAACCGACAAACCATGTAACTTCTGCGTTATTGATGTGAGTGGGATCAACAGAAAGAACCAAAGCAACCTCAAGTATCCTGATCTTGAATCAGCACGTCGTCCTGTAGCTCACAGTGATGAAATTCCAGTACCTGTCTTTGGAGAACTTCCTGACATCAGTGATGAAGATTCCTCCAGTGTTCCAGAAGATGAAGAAGATGTGGTTCTTTACAATGATGCTTCATATCCCTTATCCCAAAAGGAGCTTGATGATCTAGTTTGCGATCTCAGCTTGTCAAAGTCCTCTGCTGAGCTATTGGCATCCAGATTGAAGGAAAAGAACCTCTTCTCCGACAGTGCTCGCATCATCTTTTACTGCAACAGACATCAAGAGTTCCTCCGTTTTTTTCTTTGAAGAGAAGGACTTGATGTTCTGTACAGATACTGCTCACCTTCTGCACATGCTTGGAGTGCCACAGGATGAACCCAAAGATTGGAAACTGTTCATTGATAGCAGCAAGTGTTCACTGAAATGTGTTCTGTTTCACAACGGCAACCAGTTTGTCTCTGTGCCCCTTCTCACTCAACTACACTGAAGGAGAAGTATGAAGCGGTGAAGTATGTGCTTGAGAAAATTTGTTATTATCATGAGTGGCTTATTTGTGTCGACCTGTAGATGGTGAATTTTTTGTCGGGACAACAGTCCGGCTTCACCAAGTACCCATGCTTTCTGTGCATGTGGGATAGTAGGGACGCTGCTCAGCATTGCACAAAAAAGGACTGGCCTGTGCAGGAGGAACTGGTGCCTTGCAGAGCAAGGAACATCATCAACAATCCTCTGGTTGACAGAAACAAGATACTCTTCCCACCACTGCACATAATGCTCGGCTTGATTAAACAGTTAACCAAAGCTCTAGACAAAGATGGTGGCTGCTTCACATACTTGCTTTTCCAGGATTAACCATAGAGAAGTTGAAAGTTGGCGTCTTTGATGGTCCTCAAATCTGCCAGCTCAGCCGAGATCCTGAGTTTGAAAACTCAGTGAACGAAGTGGAACTGCAAGCATGGAAAGCTTTTGTTCTGGTCGTGACTAGTTCCATTATTTTCCTGAACAAAAAGGGGTAGAGCCCTGATAATTAGGACATAAGAAAATAAATGAAATGGAAATATGTATACTCCCCGACTGATGGCAACTAACCAGACCTGACTCAGACTAATAGAGTGTGTGTGTGTGTGTGTGTGTGTGTGTGTGTGTGTGTGTGTGTGTGTGTGTGTGTGTGTGTGTGGTGTGCGTGTGAAGTAACAAACGCACCACTTGCCCCCTTGCTGATGTGTCCGAGTG
>CAAKHG010049427.1:0-10538 GCA_901007715.1 Dactylopterus volitans | reverse complement strand
AGTATGATGACACTGACAAAGTAAGCAAAGTTCCACTTTGACTCACAGCCGCTCACTGTGTGTGTGTGTGTGTGTGTGTGTGTGTGTGTGTGTGTGTCTGTGTGTGCGTGTGTGTGTATGTGTGCGTGTGTGTACATACTCTAATATAGAGTATACCACCACACACACACCGTATTCTCCAACATACACACACACTTTCACCAGCAGTTATGGAACTCATTAAGGCTCCTTACAGGATAATGAAAACATGGATGAATCTTTCTGTGTGTGTGTGTGTGTGTGTGTGTGTGTGTGTGTGTGTGTGTGTACTGTATACTGGACTGTATTGCGCATGAGAGCAGAAAATGCATTTTAATTATACAGAATCAAATCTCAGCGCACTGTTCATATGGAGTGTGTAGATCATGTTATGGTCTTTTGGTTGAATACAAAAGAAACTCCGGGAACCTTCAGGGGTCTTCAAACATAAATTTTTATTTCATTTTCATTGAAATATATGAAAAAACTTCTGAATGCTAACTCTTTTTTAAAATCTAAATTCTTTTACTAATTGTGCTTATTTTTAGGTGAATCCCTGTTTATCTACTGATGTTACATAAATTAAAGAAAAAAAGAAAATCAAAACAACTAAATTAATTAATAAAGATTTTTACTGGAAAGCCAGCAAAAATAAAACTATATTTATGTGAGTGTGTGCGTGCACCAGCAACTGCTTTTAATCCTTAACCCCCGGGAAAAAAAAGAAAAGAAAATTACAGCCAAAATGTAAATGTCATAATTCAAATACGTGTGACAAAAATGTAGCGGGGAACAAAGTGTGAAAGCTGAGCGTCTGACGGCGGCTGACCGCCGCCGCCCCGCTTAGCTCAACGCTAGAGAGATGAGAGACTCCCGCAAAGCCAGGCTGCTAATGATAGTATACTCAAACAATCAGGCCAGAGCACACATTGGCCGCCATCTCGCGCCGCCACCAACGCCAGTGCTCAACGCCATGGCATCGCCGCTGCATGCTGGAAGCGGCTCCCGGCGAGCGGCGCCAACTCGGCCCGCCGCTGCCAAACATTCTTCAGATTTCATTAGGTAATAGCTCATTCATTACACAGGCTGGGAGCGGGGCTGCAGCCGCCATTAAACCCTGATCTCACACACACACACACACACACATGCAAGCACGCACACGCACACACACGCACACACACACGGTGCCCATTTGGATTCACACACTGCAAACACATATGCACGTAAATATAATGGTCACAAAGATGCGGCTTGTACTGCACGCGTGTTTACTCAGTGCGTGCACACACGCACACGCACACGCACACACACACACACACACACACACACACACACACACACAGGCACAGGCACACACACGCAAACATGCACACACATACACACACACAGCGTAAGCTTAAAGTTGTAATTTGGCTAAAACCCTCCCCCCAGGCCTCAGGGACCCTCCCTGCGTCTCTTCACCCTCCAGTGAGCACACTTGCTGGGGGCCACTCCTCCCCCCGCCCCCCTCTACTGGCCATGTGTGGATGCCCAAACAGCTGGGCCCTGGATCCCCTTTATGTGTGTGTGTGTGTGTGTGTGTGTGTGTGTGTGTGTGTGTGTGTGTGTGTGTGTGTGTGTGTGTGTGTGTGTGTGTGTGTGTGAAGGCTTTATGCCTCTGCACCACCTTGGTTGCATAACCCGGATCAAAGAGCAGCAGCTCTCAGTCTTGCCTCCTTTATTTCAGAGTTAATTCACGCATATGCAAATCCTCCATGTACCGGGGCGGCGAGTCCTTCACCTCCCCTGCAGCGGTTGTCTCACTTTTATCTGAACTTCACCCCTGGAGCCCCATGATGATGTCTGACCGGCTGCGGATGGACCTGCAGCTGTGATTGATCGGAGGCGGGTGTGAGGGGGATCCACTGCTGACGATGCAGAAGTCTGGAGTGGCTTTAAAAGCAGGTTATTCCAGACGGCTTTTTCACAGAGAGGAACCATTATCAGAAATGCTCAAACGGACTTTTATAACGTGGTCACATCAGCATGAAAGCACAAACGCCTCATCACTAATATTATCGTTATCATTAACCAACATTACTCTGCCACTTTCACTGCAACTCAGATCTGGTGCCCAAAACAGCATCCGTTGGCCTCGTCCTTCCCCCCTGCAGACATGCATGGAATGATGCTCAGACATCGATGCTTACTCAGCGCGCCAGGACTCAATCCCAATTTCAGCAGCGTGGCATCACCACTCGGCCAGACGTGCTGCAACACCGGCATCTTTCATCAGCCGCCGTCAGCAGAGACTCGGTGACACGCCGCGCGCGGCTCTCGCGTATGTGCAGGTCGCCGACCTGGTTCCTGAATTTGTCCATTAAAAATAATGTTTTATTACAGCGGATATCTTAGTGAGTAGGAGGTGTGTGTGTGTGTGTGGGGGGGTACGTTTCCCATGGCTAGAAGCACGAGCTCGAGTTAGCTAGCTGCAGTAGTTTGTGACTAAGACCCGGCCTACTTCCTGGACCAGTTATCTTTGGTTTCATTACACGGGATTCAGCCAAAACGACCGACTGCTTTCAGCTATTAGTCATGGTCCAAATATACTGATGGCAAATCATCATGATCCCACATCATGAAGACGTTCTGATTCCATCCTTTTGATGGTGATCACTGGATGACTGAATCACGCACTTTTACATGCTGCTTTCTCATGATTACTGGTGCATCGGTGATCCTGCCGCAAGGCCTCTCAGTCATATTACTGGACTATCATCATCATCATCCTCCTCTGTTGGCTACTGTGGTGTACAAGAGCGTCAAGCAGTTGGACGCAATTTCTGCTCAAAAGACTGAACCTCCTTGTTGCATGTCTCAGGTTCCTTGTTAGAGCCCTGCAGATACATGCCTCATATTCCTTGAAGCTAACAGGTCCTTTTTAGATGTGCATGTTGAATTCTTCCTTTTAAGCCGTGAGGCCGTTTCTCGTTTTTCCTTTGCCGACATTTCCGAGGAAATAACTGGATTCAAAGACCTTGTGCAGATTAAACTCCAGTTGAGATTCTTCTTGGCATTTCCTGTCTTTGCTGATTCTTTTTCTTTGTGTGTCAGCTACAGCAACTAAGTAGTGCCTGAACACCGAGGGTCGGGAAATATCGTAAACCAACGGTTTATGATAGAGGCCTCAAAATGAAGGTGCTGATTCAAACTCTGGTCTCCTGGATGACGGCCCTGCATGTGACACGCTCACCCACCACAACCAGGTCAGAAAAGGAGGCTTTCTGCCAAGAAGCCTGTGAGAAAGCTTCCATAAGTAAAAGACGAGTGAAGTCTGAGTCACTGGTGTTCAGGTGAAAATTAATAGCAGCTTTTGAAAAAAGATGCATAAAATCACTGTGTTAGGCGAGATCATTTTTAAGTTGAATCCACAATTTTACCTGACATTTGATCTGCATATTTCAGGTTCTTTGTTCCTGTTTAACTGAAGAAACCTACTTTAGTCAGGATCATGTGTGATTGTGATTCAGAGCCAAATGTTAAGATGACACGGCAATTCAAGGTCGTTCATGATAACAATGTTCCCAATTATAATTCAGACATGTGACTGAGCACACCCACTCCTCACATCCATAATTAGTTGGCCTTTGATAGGAGCAGCTGAAGGACGTCAGAGGTATTTATTTACTTTCTGCAGTCACATTTTCACACTGAACCAGTTGCCCTTTCAGGCACCGCGCTCGTTCCAGCTACAGCTCCCCCCTTTAGCAGACTTCAAATGCCAGTAGATGACATTAGCATATTGATTCAAGAGAAAATATTGCCATATAAAACGGCATCAATCACTACAGTCTTTTAGCGACCACACGGAGAGCCGAGACGAACATCATTTGGACTTCAAGTGCAGAAAAGCCTGCAACTAGACAGGTCACTACTCAGCCACTGCAGGAACAAACCCCTCACCCAACGGTCATGAACGGCCCACGTGTTAGGCTCGTGGAGACATACTCAACGCTCCCCCATGCTGACCAGCGACAACACAGTTTCTGCAGGAGACAAAGGCGAGGCAGAGGCCGGCGCACGTTAGTCCCCGGGTTGGGGTTAGGGTACGGGTCAGCTGCTGCACAGCTGCTTAAACACGGCGGGTTAGGGTTAGGGTACGGGTCAGCTGCTGCACAGCTGCTTAAACACGGCGGGTTAGGGTTAGCTGCTGCACAGCTGCTTAAACACGGCGGGTTAGGGTACGGGTTAGCTGCCGCACAGCTGCTTAAACACGGCGGGTTAGGGTACGGGTTAGCCGCTGCACAGCTGCTTAAACACGGCGGGTTAGGGTTAGGGTTAGCTGCTGCACAGCTGCTTAAACACGGCGGGTTAGGGTTAGCCGCTGCACAGCTGCTTAAACACGGCCGTAGTTCCAGTTAAGAATTAATGATGACAAAAGCCCCGTTTCCACCAAGCAGTTCAGTTCAAAGAAAAAGTGTGGATGGCACCAAGGAAACCAGACCCTCTCGATTCTGGTAACCCCTCTGTTGGGCTACCTAGCACACTGATCCTGTACCTGGGGGGTGGAGCTGGACACACTGCATTTGCTGACTGGTCACACAGATCGAGACGTGACGCTGGAAATAAGTCACAAGCACGTCACGTTTGAATATATCATCCACTTCAGGAGACTTTTGGTTTTTCTGTGGAAAAATGGCAGCACGCAATACTTAGGGAGGGAGGAGCTGCAGTGGTAGCTGGGCGGAGCGGCGAGGAACCAGAAGGTCTCTCAGAGATGCTGCGGAGGGCTTCCAGCCAACGGCAGAGATTATCCTGATGTCCAAGAGCACAACAGCTGGCGTGTGTGGACAGGAAGACCTGGAGGAGGTTCCACATGACGACCATCCAGAATAAACCCCACCAACCGTGTACGGTCTGCGGTGGAAACGCAAACTAGATCCAGGGTTCGCCGTTCCAATGCGGAACGTGCAGAACCAAACTGCCTGGTGGAAACGGGGCTCAAGAGAGCAAAGCTGCCTGCTGGTCCCAGGCAGGTTCATCTGTGGTCAGCCAATGAGGCCTGATATCTACAGCAAAGAGCAGTGATCACTGTTATTCAGACGGAGAACTCCTGCAGCCTGGTTGGACGCCTCTTCAGCCAGTCAAGTAGCAGTTCACATACTCATTTCCTTCCGTTAGATATTTGTCCAGAACACTCCTCTGCCCACACACACGCTCCGTGATGTCACAGTGAGGCGGCACAGCTCGGCTGGTCGAGCGGCTGTCTGGTAACGGGTCGCTGGTTGTACCCTCGGCTCCAGCAAAGACCGTGTCCAAGTGTCCTTGAGCAAGACACTGAAGCCTGTGTGTGTGTGTGTGCGTGTGTGTGTGTGAGAGAGAGAGAGAGAGTGAGGCCATGGTGGTGTGAGTAAAGTTAAGGTAGAAAAGCTGCTGTAAAAATGCAGCACATTAACCCATTCACAGTGACCTTGACCCTTTGACCCCTGACAGCCAAACACTAAATTTATTGAATTGGCATTTGAGCCATAACTTTAAGAAATTCCCTCCAGACAATTATGGAATATTCACCAGAATGAGACCAGATCAGAAACGTTTTAACTTTGACCTTTTATGGAGAAAATGTCATACAGTTTCATCCTTGATAGACATTTGTGTGGAGCTTTGTCATAATCAGCGTGTAACAAGGAGAGTTATGGACCTCCTACCACCAAAATCGAATCGGTTCCTCGTGGGAACGATTTAACATTTTTTTACCAAATTAAAAAAAACTTCCCTCCAGATGTTTCTGAGATGTTCAAACAATGAGGGGGAGGAAATGAGGCGGGAACATTCGCAGAGATGCACGTGCATGTGATGCACGATTCCAGGTGCACAACGAGGAGGCCAAACAAAAGCCACCTCAGGAAAAAGACGCTCAAAGACATTAGTAGCATGTGGATCAGTGAGGAGGACGTGGTGGTGTTGGTGGAGACAGCCAGAGGAAACTGCGTTTGGAATTTTATGTGGGTGTTATAAATAGGAAAGAGACCGTCAGCATATCGAGGATATCATCCTGCTTCCAAATCAGGGGCTTAACAACAGCAGAAAGCAGCAGCGTCCACAGACTTGAAGTTCCAGCTCATTCTCTGGCACTTAAGCGCTTATCTAAACTCATCTAACGTGTGCTGAGAAGGAGAAAGAAGGGCCTGGGTCAGTCCGAGGATTCAGGCATAAAGCATAACAGCAGGCAGGCAGACGCACGCACGCACACACGCACGCACACACACACACTCCATCCAGGTTAGATAAGAATATGGTTTCAATATGACTGAAGTTTCAAACTTCTTCTTCCATTTTCTGTCATTTCGTTGCTTCTCTTGTTTCTCACATCTCAGCCCTCGTTTGTGGTCTGGGAGCTTTATGAAAAATAACCAAGTTAAGATACTGCTCAGATAAAGATGCTGAATCCATTCAGATCCCAAATGAACTTGTTAATTGCTGCAGCAGATCGGCATCTTCACAACGGAGATGACACACATACACACACGCGCACACGGACAGTAGCCTTGGTTCTAGTTCTGCATCTGCAGCAAGCAGGTCAGCCCATACTTGAACAAGAAGAGGAGTGGAGGACATTTGGTGGAGCAACTAGCAGCTGCAGGTGTCCGTTAGCATTTGGCAATCACATCCAAACTCAAAGTTAGAACTGCAACGTTCATCATAGATTTCTGGAGATTTGGAGACGGACAGGAACCAGAAGGAAACACCAGCAGACCTGCCTTCTCCCTCAGTGTATAGTTACATACTACTGTCGATTGTCATCAGCAGCGTGTGTTGCATTGTTGTCTGTCCCACAACAGCTGCCTTCATTGACCGATCAAACATCACATAAAAAAGCTTGACCCAGGTTTACTGCTTCAACATCACGTCATCATCGAGTCGCACAGGCTGAAGTTATGCTGGCTTAGCGCCGACATTGGAGAAGGGTCGAAGGGTCGTAATTCTGCATGTACAATCTGAGTCCCCGTGGGTCTCTAAATGGCAAAACTTTGATCGCAAACGTACTGTGATCAAATTATTTAAAAAAAAAAAAAAATCTGAGAAATTAGGATTAAAGCCCACCATGTTTTTGGCGACATCCAAATTGCTCGATTTATCGGATGCAAACACGCTTGCATTCATAAAGACGGAGTCGCGGAAGCTCACAGCCAGCCAATGGTTGGCTTTCCTGATCGAGAAACGATCAAGAGCATTGATTAGCTGGTTTACTGACAGATAATTGCAGCCCTAAACTGGATGATCAATCTGGAACCAGTTGTTTTTGAATCTTCAAGAACTCTTGGTCTCAAAACAGGCAGTAGGAGGCAGTCTGGAGTTGTCATGTAATCATGTGGATTGTGTTGCATTTACGCCAGTGCACTGAGTCGGGCTGGTGGTGCCGGGCCAGAGTGCTTACCTTTGCCACCGGTCCCCTGGCCCCCGGGTTTATTGTAGAGGTAGATGTCACCGTCGGCCGAGTCGCTGCTCGAATGAAAGTAGTGCTGCGGAAGAAGCAGGAGAGCAGATCAGCCCCTGCGAGCTCAAACCACACCAGTCGGCGTTTATTTCATACATCACAATGAGACTTGTCAAAAATGATTTTAGTCTCTGCCACAGTTTTGCAGAGCTGGAAGCCTCTCATATCTGGGATTTATTCATTTTTAATCCAGGCTGCTTTAAACATAGCGGGTTGTGGCGCCGTCGCAGATGTCAAAGTGTCATCGATCACTGCGGGCTGGTTCTCCCGCCTCACACGCAGCCACGGCTTATTTTTGCAGCTCGGCAAATCATTCAAAGCAGTTGGAGGTCAGTCAAGAGTCAGACTGCTAGTTCTGATTAGCCGGATGCCCAAAAATGTCAAACATACCTATGCTCACGCCGGCATTCGCAATTTGAAATCAATGAATTTCCAGAGAATGTTTGGAGGACAAGCAAACACAAGCAGCTCCTCCACAGTGAGGTCATCTTTGCTAAACTCTGGAATGAACTAACCAATGATGGAGACCAGCTAGGAACAGCAGTTAAATCCAGATTAGGAGGAAGTAGACGCTCATTCACGCTACATTTACATCAGCCACATTGGGTCTGGACGGTACCTTAAAGTGGTGCGCTGTGTTGCTGTCGGTGTATTTGGTTACGTGCAGGAAGATGAGGAGGTTCTGCCGGAGGTAGTGGGCCACAGCGGGCAGCCACGGAAGGCAGTAGTGGGGAAGGCTGAAGTTCATCACCTCTGTGGCTGGAGAACCCGACGGCTGGATGAACTGACCAACAAGAAGAGAAGCTTTGGAGACGAGACATGCGACGGCTGTTTCTTCGTGGTTGTATGTTAGTCCGACAGCCTTGTGGAACAAAGCCTGATGATGAGCTCCAAATGTGTCATCAGAAATGTTCTACGATACACAGGCAGCAGGGCTATACTCCATATCTCCATAGGCAACAGTCAGTTACTGTTAGAAAAATAACACATCCAATTTAATTCTGTTCTGGTTTGATTTTGAGTCAGAGGCTGAATATGAATCATAATTGATAGTTTCAAGCTATCAAGCCTAAATAATGATATTCTGTTTATACTTATACAATACAGCAAGCATAGGTTTCTTTTCTCTATCGAAAACTAGCCTTGGGTAGAGTGGGGAAAAAGGTATAAAATAATAACCATCAGTAGACAAATGGACATCAAGGTGTAGGACATTGGGAAGAATTGTGTCATTTACGTGTAGTGTAAACAATAACGGACCAAGGACAGAGCCCTGGGGACCCCCGCCTCTGACTAACTGTTGTAATAAGGAGGACAGCTGACTGGAAGGAGTGGTTTACCTCCACATCAGCTGGCGTCAGCTTGCAGTTCCTGACCAGCATCACGGTGATGATGTCCAGGGTGGTTTCATCCAGGCGTTTGCGCAGCACCTTCAGCAGCTCGTCCGTGATCTCCGGACCTAAACAAACGGCCACAAACGCCAGTGCTGACTGTGCTGCAGATACATGGACAGTCCAGCCGGGGAATGACAGCATGTCTAGCAGCCCCGCCCACCAAATGTGTGGAGGTGGCAAAGTTGCCCTTCGTACCTCTTAAGTTCTTCACAGAACCATGTGCGAGACTCCACATTATGTCCATTTGAAAACAAAATCAAAAGGCCACTTCATTTTTTTTTTTTTTAGTTGAGACGTTTGACCATCTTGACATTCTCTATGTCTCTGTGGCCTTCCTCACATGGTCAGATGCCATGATAAAGGAACGTGGCCGATCGCAGCCTGGACCACCTCTGAATGTGGTCTGAGTCATCGGGTCTTGGGCTCCTGCTATTCACAGGTGAACTAAGAGCCCGGAACGGTGCACTTGTTACTGAAAAGAGTGTGAGCGCGTCCACACACATGCATCAGAGACGGAGGGAGATCAGGGCATCACGCTTGGATCTGCATCCCATTCATGTCACGGAGGTGAGCTTCCCACCTTCTGCCTGATAAATATTCCAGTGTTTGCGGCTGATTCCGACTCAGGTATCTTGCTACCCACTCCGCTCGGGGAACAAAGTAGACTCGAAATCAAACACATTTTAACATGCAGTGGATGTCACATTTTCATCCAGATGGTTAAGAGGAGCCTTTGAAGATTCCGGAAACACCTTCAGAACAGACGTGAGTCTTGTCCCGCACCCTCCTGGGCCGTTCACACCTCTCGCAACCTTTATCTCTGAGATATGGAGGAGCACTGTGACTCAAACGCAACACCGCAAGCTCAAACTGGGACGAGGTGGCAGCGGTGGCAGCGGTGGCGGCGGTGGCGGCGGTGGCGGCGGTGGCGGCGGTGGCGGCGGTGGCAGCGGCGGCAGACTCTTCACCCCGCCCACAAGTATGGACCCACTTTTACATTTGGACTTGGCCGGACGACACGACCTCTACATGAATGAATTGTTTGTCATAACTGCCAAATGAAGATGGAACTTGGAAATCTTCAAGCTTCGTGTTCTGCTTTTATTTTAAATCGTCACCAGGATTCCTAAAAAAATAAAAAACCTTTTAAACTAATTTCAAGTAAAGGTATTTTTGATAATTTTTTGTATTAACACTTCATAGAGATGAAAAGAAGTTTGAATTCCTCCGACTATACTGGAAGCAAAGCAAAGCTTACTGAGCGATGCAGGTATCTGATAAAGCTGCAAAATAAAAATGTAGAGTTCAGAGGACGGTGAGAGGAAGGAGCAGAGGACTTTTCTGATGAAATCCCAGCCTGACCAACATGGAGACACATGCTGTGCAACAGCGCCCCCAAGACACCCACAGCAGGAACAACAACTCAGAGCCGCTGCATCCACATCACGGTTTCAGACCAGGCAAAAGTCTGAAACCGCACGGCCACACGAAAATGATCATAAATGACAACGCAACCAACGTCCATCGCGCCGCTCAACTCAAACTAGACACATTCAACAGCGCAGCCTGGTGGCCACGCGAGGGATGGCGCTGAAACCAACCATCAGGGAGGATGTTGGGGAGATTATGGTAGTTACATCTGCACACAC
>CAAKHG010049421.1:0-11120 GCA_901007715.1 Dactylopterus volitans | reverse complement strand
AAAAAAAAGGGAAAAAAGTTTTTTTTTTTTTTTTTTTTTTTTTTTTTTTTTTTTTAAAGAGTGGAGCGGCGAGGCCGAGACAGGAACACACACTCTTTAGCTGAGAACACAGGCCTCATTTAGGTTAGCGCGGGATTAGCCACGCCGAGCCGCACAAGCGCAGGAATTAAAATGCAAATGAGGACGAGGATTGCAAAAGAGGAGTGCAACAAGACGGGGATGAAGCGGCGCGGGCTGGGGACGGATGCCACGTATGCCGCGCCGGCATTATTTATGTGTCTTGCCGCCTCTAAATTGTTGTGAGGGGTGACACACCAGCCGAGGCAGATCCACACACGGGCTATATTAAGATTTAGCATATCAGGCATGAAAAAGCTCCCTTTTTTTTTTTTATTCTTAAATGGGAATATAAGTGTTTGTCGGGAACAAAGAACCCGGCAGAGCACGGGGGACGCTCAGCAGAGCGGTTACGCCGTTCCGGCTTCATCGAGCACCCGTTCCAGTTAAAATCCCGCTTTTCTTCTTGAGACCGACGCCCGAGGTCCGAGGCTGACGTATGTGAAAGGTTTGACACTTGAAGGTTGTTTTCACAGCCGCATTTTAAGACTTTTTTTTTGAAGGGGGAAACAAAACCGTATCAGGCCTTAATATGTATGTATGGAGGGGATCTATAATCGCTTTGGGACAAAAGCATCATAAAGTATTTATGCTTTGAATAGTTTGAAAAGGGAGACTTTTGAGGCTCCGAGTGGAAAAAAAAAAAAAGATCTTTACACAGAGTGACCTTCGTAAAATATTCATTTTGATTATCAAATTCAAACTCGGTCCGTCTGAATGCTGTGGTGTGTTTTCTGGCCAATAAGTCCAGACTACAGGTCATCTAAAAACCTTCTATTACACTGTCTTCAAACCTGTATTATGTGGAGGTGACAGACTTTTTTTTTTTCAGACGTTTGAGGAAAAATGTAAAGAGTGTAACCTTCCAAAACAGGCAAAAGCCATATACACAGCATGTGTATGAGATATTGAGAAGGAATCTGGCGTTCTTCGACAAACACCATTCAGTGTTTGGGTCTTTCAAGCTTTTGTCGAGTCTGAGAAACCTTCATCTTGCCGTGGTGGGGACATCTGGGTTATATCTATGTAAATATTTATGTAATATCTATGGAAAAACCTTCTATGACATTGTGTGCCAACCTGTATTATGCAATGGTGACAGGCATTGCTCAGACTGGTGAGGACAAATGTAAAGAATGCGACCTTAAAAAAAAAAAAAAAAGACTAAAGTCATATGCAACTTGCGCTCCAAATGGTTGGAGAACAGTTTCTGAAATATGGTCGTGGATGGGATCTGGGATCTGGGATACGTCTGGGGCTGCTTTTACAGGAACTGCCAGGGGTCGACCATTGTGAGTCACCATGAATGTTTGGAAAGACAATATCTCATTTCCAGATGTAATATTGAGAGGGAATCTGGCCTCTTTCAAGAAACAGGCATTGAAGCTTCGGTCAAGTCGGAGAAACTTTCACGCTGTCGTGGCGGAGACATCTGGGTTACCTCAGCTGTGGCTTGGATAAGAATTGGGGTAATAAACTCAGACCATCCATGCCCAGTGTCATGGATCGTCCACTGTAAGGTCCCACAGTTTCACAGTCACGTTTCAATATTCTTATTTATTTATTTTTTTTTAATTTTAATTGCTTTATCTTGGAAGAACCATGCCAGGCCCCAGAATATATATGTATGTATGTATGTGTGTATGTATGAAATGAAACCAGTGAAAAATAATGATTTTGATCGTCAAATTTAAACTCAGTCGAAATGCTGTTGCGTTTTCTAGTTAAAGAGGCGCAGCTCATTAATTATGTTGGGTACGTCTGGGTTGTTGCGGGCTAACCGTCATTAGCTAAGCTTCATCTTGATGATCGTAAGTCAGCATGCTTGTTTGGGAACACGCCGCCTTATCTCCAAATGTGATATTCAGAGGGAATCTGGCCGTCATTCAACACAGAAAACTCAGCTTATTGGTCATTCGAGTTTTTTTCAAGTGAACCTTCCCGTTGTCATGGTGAAGGCATCTCAGCGATGGCTTGGAGAATAACTCGTATAGCGGACAGGACTCCATCATGTTGCGTAACGGGAGGCATCTCTGGACCTTGATGCATTCAGAGCAAAGGACGGAAAGAAAAGGTTCGTCTGCTGCTTCAATCGCGACCGTTCACAAAAAAAAAAAAATCTCTCGACACATTCATAGAATACTGATCTTCTGTCACTCGGTGAACCACTTTCCAAACACGTGGAGAAGAAAAATAATAATAACTCCATAATGATATCACACTATCTATTGTGCCATTTTTTTTTTTTCTGATTAAATCCCCTACTAGATTAGTCTTTATTGAGCAGGAGTGTCGCGGGCCTGACATTGAGAAGGGTACGCGGCGCAGAGGCAATTATAAGTTTTCCCCCGCTCGCATCTGCCCTCCGGCTAAAAAAAAAATAAAAAAAACACATAGGCAAATAAATCATCTTATAAGCAGCCAAAAGTAAAGGTTAGCCATAATCTCTCGCATCATTGTCCGCGCGCGAGCGCACACGCGCAGACACGTTTGTACGGCTCGGTCTTGGCCTTCACCGCTGCGATGCAGTTCCCCATCTAATCCCACCAAACCCGGCCTAGACCCAGTTCTAAATCTGAAGCTCACACCAAGTGTTAGCCCTCAAACGGGCCGGCTTAGAGAAATGGAGGACTGGCCCAAAAGGTCCCCACTTGGATGGTATAAAGCGGACACACACACACTTTCCTCCTCCTCCCGTGTCCTCTGAGTGGACATAATGAAAGTTAATGAATAAATCCATAACTTACTCTTTTTTTCCCCCCCGTTTTTCCTTTTTTTCTTAAATGGGACACCCTGCACTGACAGGAGAGGACACGTTCCTGCATATGTACATTGATTCCGCTGAAACCGGAACACCGCCTTGGGACGGTTCAGGAGAGCAACTAAAATCGGAAGCCAAATGAGCAGCGGGGAAAACAGCTGGAAGGAGCGGCGGCGGCGGCGGCGATGAACGCGCGCAACATCGACTTTGCTAATGGCCGTGGCAAAGGTTTCTATTTATAGCTCGCTTAATTGCACCGAAGCCATCCCAAAAGGTGGTTTCGGCTTTTGCAGATTTAAGCGCTCAGGCTCCTTTTTTATTTTGTCTCCAAACACCGGCTTCGGAAGAGCAACGAAACATTCCACATCCTCGGCGCTGAGCAGTGACGTTCCTGGCTCATCAGACGCTTTCCGACGCCGCTGGTGCATCGGGCAAACGCACAAGAGCGACCTTTGGCTTTTGGAGCGGGGCTTGGGCGGCCTTTCAGGTGGCTCCAGTATGAAACCATGCATGTCGATATTGGCTTGGCTTGGCTTTTCGGCGTCTGTATGGAGCCAGGAAGTGTGCAGCCTGAGTGGGGCCAGTGGAGGACCGGTTCTGGTTCCTGCTTTGCAGCCGTGAGTGTGTGCAGACGGTAGATGGGGATTGTGGCCCAACATCTTACCTTGATTTCCAAATCCAATCTAAGTACTTGTGTTTAATCGTGCTACAGTTTTGGTTGACAACTCGAGCGTTAGACGGGGTTAAGAGTCGAACACGATGCTGCTTCCATGACAAAAGAGGGGGCGGGGGCTCTTGACTCTTTCACTATCCTTAGCCCCATTTCCATTTTTGCGTTTCTACCGTGCTTGGTAGGCGTCTTCCTGTCCACACACTCTCCGGCTGTTCAGGTCTTTGACACGACGATAATCACCGCGGAGCTTTCAAGCGTCTGGTCCTTCATCGCTCGGCCGTTGGCTGGAAGCCCCTCCGCAGCCTCTCCGAGAGACCAGCTGGAGAACCTTCTGGTTCCTCGCTGCTTCCGGCCAGCTCCTGCTGCATCTCCTCCCTCCCTCCCTCTGTATTACACGCCGCGGAGAAAAACAAAAAGTCCGCACTCGTGAAAGCTGCGATATATCCAAACGTGGCGCCTGCGTGTTTGTGATCATTTCCCGCCGTCGCCTCTCGAGCTGCGTGACCAATCAGAAACCGCACTGCGTCTAGCTCCACCCTTTAGGCACCGGATCAGTGTGCTAGGTACCCCAATAGAGGGGTTAACAAAATCAGGACGGTGCGGTTTCTTTGGGCCACCCATCGCTTTTGTCAACGGAACCGCCCAAAAAAAAAAAAGTGCACCGAGCCAAACTGAACTGTCTGGTGGAAGCGGGCGTCCTGCACATCTCGCAGTGAGAGCACGACCCGGCTGACCGAGAATCCTCACAGTCCAAGAGCCCGTCTCGGCTTTGCAACTGCTGTGAAATCGCTCCACGTGAACCGCCCGCCCCGATGCAGGTGATCGTTCCCGGCGTCAGCTCAGGCAATATTGGCTAGTTTAAGCTAATCACAGTCGCTCCGTGACCGCGGGAGGGTGTCGCGGGGCACATGTGTGGCACACCGAGGTGAGACGACTTTGCACTCGACGCACATTCGCTCAAACATTTGCTCGGCGCTGTTACATTACCCCTTGCTGCCGGGGAGCTTTTTATTTCCGCCTAAGCTGCTGGGCCGATTGCGCTTTTACCCCCGTGTCGAGGCTTTGAACGGCAGGCAGTCTGCGCAAGGTCTTATGTGTGTGTGTGTGTGTTTGCTCGCGCGCGTGTGGCGTTAAGACCTGGATGTGTTTCCCGCGCGGGAGACCTTGGCGATCGGCAAGGAAAGAAATTAAATGTCTGATGGGCGCCCGGCGTCCGCAGTCGGCGGGGCTTAGCGGCGGAGCGCGGCGTCCAAGGCACGAGTGCAAAGACGTGCGGGGGAATGTTGACCTGTTACATATTGATTGAAGCGTTACCGTGTCAGTGTCGCAGCAGGTGTACAGTCGCTGAGCCCCCTTAAGCCAGTGGAGGCCTGTTGGATGATGAGTGTGAAAAAGAATAACACATGGCGACGGCGGCTCCATAAACCCTCAAAGAGGTCTCCCCGCTGTTCCGCTCATTTGTGAAGACTTGCTGCCAGCTTTTTATTTGCCCATCCCCCCCCCCCACCCACCCACCCCACCTCAACTCCCGCCCCACCCAGCCCTGACTGGACTCATAAAGTATGTGCATGAGCTTATAAGTGCATATAGAAGTGGAGATCAAGGGCAGGATAATTCATTCACTCCTTAATGGAATTCTGTTAAACAGCCCAGGTGCTTGGCGACTATGACCACCACCGTCCCCGCTGGATTAAAGCTGACAGGAGGTGACGCCGGGTTCCGCCATGGAATACCTATTTAAATAAACCCTGCATTAAAAACGTGTGTGTTTTTGTTTTGTTTTTTTCTTAGAGGGCAGAAAGGACAAAGGTGTTTTGATTGTTGATATCATTTTATTTATTTTTGCCATATACCAGCCAACTAAATATAACAGCAATGCCTGATTAAAAGATTTAAACTCGCGTGACGTGTGCACATGCCACACAACCAGAGGTTAACGGGTTCAGGTGCAACAAACACAACTATACAAACAAACAAAGCTATCCATCTCTCTACATATGTATATACTGCATGTATACAGTATATCGCTATTTATCTATGCATACAGGAGTGTATATCGCTATCTAGTTCTCTATTGCTATATCACTATCTCTCTCTATATATGCAGTATAGAGTTTTCCCAGTTTTCCAGCATATTCCTGGTGGTAAACGCATGGACCTTGACACCAGCTTCATTGCGCTCGATGTAAAATGAAAAAAAAAACGAGATATCAGAAGTGTAACTGAAGGGCTAAGCTAACGCTAAGACTTGTATCAAGAGTGTGATGCAATTCTATAGGCCGGCGATGCACGGGGCCGCCGTTCCACACCTGCGAGCGGCGGATCAGAACCAATCTTCCAAACATGCTCCCTTGGACTGCCGAGTTTGGGAGGTTTTTTTTTTTTTTTTTTTTTTTTTTGGGCACAGATTTTGATCTGTATTCAGCGCGTCCCCGAGCCTGACGCGCTCACTGTCCCGGTGTGAGCCGCGGAGATTTATGACGGGTGTATTTGCTGGCCCGGCCCTAATCCATAGGCTTTCCTCAGAATGGGAACTTGTCAGAGAGATCGACAGGCAGACAGACTTTCCTCAAGGAAGGCGTGCTTGTGAAATCGCAGACATAACCCAAAAAGAAAAAAAGAAAAAAAAATCAGGCATTTACACACACACTCACATATTCTCTCCCCCCACAGCGAGAGGTCACATACCCAATCAGGTACGCACAAACATATACACACATATGGCGGTGTAGCGGTTCGATGTGGCAGTCAGAGTGTGATGACAGTATCAGCTCGCTGTGTGATTGAGGTGACGGAGGCAGAGACAGGATGGGGGTTGTCATCGGCTGTGAGTGACAGGAAGCCGAGATGGGGAGGATAGACAGGGGGAGGGAAGGGGGAGAGGTGACAGCTGGGTTCATGGCATGCAGTCTATCCCGCTGTCTGTCTGCCTGTCTGTCTGACTCTCTATCCACCTATTGCTTTCTTATGCCTGCCAGTCTGTTTCAACCTTTTCGTCGTCTCCGCCCGTCCATCTCTGCCTCCTTCTCACTTTCAAATACATACACTCCGCCCCCCGCATCCCCACTACCCCCCCACGCCCCCCACGCCCACCCCCATCCGCTCCCTCCCCCCTCGGATGATGGCTGGATGAATTTTGCCCTTTCTTCCACATGTCAGACACTGCATCAAGAAAAACAATGCGAGAGCCATAAATAGGGTTTAGAGAACATGCACCCAATTTACTTTGACAGTGGAGGAGGAGTGTTTGCGGACCTGGGTGTGTGTGTGTGTGGGGTGCGCGCACACACACACAGGTGTAAGTCACTTTGACAGCTTCTGCAAATGAGGCAATATTGCAGGTATTGACTGACATGGTCGGCCGCGGGCCCTCTGCTCACCGAGGGAGAGGCTGGTCATCATAAATCACAAGTTGCATTAGCAATTGATGCTCCGGTTGGAGATCCAGAGACTTCTTAATCTAAAATTATTTTCTCGCTCGTGTGTAACCTCTATCATAGTTTGATGAAGCTAAAACAGAAGAGCTGTTTTTTTTTTTTTTTTTTTTTGTTAGACAAGTAACCATCCAAAAGCGGCATTGTGAATAATTAAATTTACTACTAAAAGCGCAGTAAATCCCACAGGTGGCATACTTTATAAGGCCATAATCAATTATACCAGAGAGTAAAAGAGCTCTTTCATTTATGGATATTCTCACGGGGCCAAAAAAACAAAAAACAAAAAAAAAATGATCCGCCATAATCAGAATGAATAACAGTCAGAACAGTTAGATCTGACACCTCGCTGTCAATACCAAATGCATGCTGGGAAACCTGCGATACCTTCAATGATGTGTTTAAACTGAAAATCTAGGGATGTGATCATTGATGGAAAACTATGATTTTAAAATGCCATTCCACATAGTAAAACCTAGTTTATGTTGTAAACGTTCTCTTAACTGGGGAATGAAACTGCGAAATAATGATGAAAGGTACAGACACTTAAACTCGCCCGCAAAACAGCTTCTCAGAAGAGAGGGCAAAAATATTTCAGCTGCCCCCTTGTGGCTGCTTGCAGTATCGGTCATGTCAGTTTATAGTAGATCAAAACAAAGTAAAAACTCATCATAAGCAGATTCAAAAACACTTACGAAAACAGATGTCACGAGTGTTACAACAGAAACACGGTGCGTATTGCAAAAACATGCCGCAGGAGGCTGACGCAAACGCATCGACGGCGCAGCGAACGCAGGAACGATGCAAAAAATATAAAACACACAGAGCACAGCGAGGAAGTGTGAGGGTAAAAACATCGCCGCTTGCGACACGGCCAAGACGCCCAGAGCCTCCGGGGGGCGCTGAAGTGGTGCAGACCTGCGGCCGCCAACGCTGTTCCGTTGTCAGCTTTTCCAATTTTTGCAAAAACTGTTGCCAAACGTGACTGTGTGTCACCACATCTTTCTTTCCAGGTTTCCTTTACTTTCGGCTGCAGGTCTGCACCACTTTGCGCCCCCTAGAGGCCTGGAGTACACCTTGCAGTGTGAATATTGAGTGTTTTTTTTTTTTTTTGCTCATGCACTTGATTTTTTGGAGGTTGTGTGTTTTTTTTTTCTTCCAGCCTGTTTGCTGTTAATGCATTTGTTTTATTTCTCCCATTCATTTTGCATGTTTTTGAATCTGCCACATTGATGAATTTGCCGCTCGCTTTTCCTACTGTTAAGTGCTTTGGAACCGAACTCCTGTCATTTTAGGCATCTTGGTTGATATGTCAATACCCGATGCGTGCTGGGAGGCCTGAAATATGTTTAATGACTGTGAAAATCAAGAGATATGATTGTTGGAAAACTGTGATTTCAGAAGACTTTTGCTGGAGAATTGCACATAAGAAGGTCGATGGGACATGAAACACAAACTAAACCTCCCCCACCCCCAAAAAAAAAAACAAAAAAAAAAAGTTTTTCGATGCTAATAACTTCTCCAGTTTGAGTTGGATGAGCTCTTGACACGGCGGCTCCATTTCCTGATTGATTCTGGCTCCAGATGACGTCACCGGCGTTAAGATGGCAGCAAGATGATGATGTATAGTCAGTGATGGAGCGTCTAGAAAAAGCACTCTAATTGTCACTTTCGTCATTTCCAAGCAGCTCAGATTCAGAAGCGACTGTTCATCAACTGATCCAGCGGCGACCTGCTCGGAGCCCCCGGAGGCTTTGCTCAGCCAGCCAGCCCAAATCCGTTTTTACGTCATATTCTGATGGCATCCGGCTTGATTTCGGGGCGTCTGAATGGGAAAAGCAATTAAAAACCAGACACATGGAGCTGCCGCATCCCTCCCAGACTCGGAAGCATCCGCGCGGCCCGCTCGCAATGTGACTCACACCGATTGGACGGCAGAAGTGCGGCAGAGCGGGCCGAGCTGTGATATCGAGGGCGACGAGAACAGAGCAAACAAACAGCCTCGCTCTCTTCCCACGTTCCACGTAGGGGGATGTCTTGACCGCTGTTGTTTTGGAGGGACACAGGACGGGTCTCCCAAGGCCTCCAGCGTCGGCCCGACTGTCAGCGGCGTTCACTTGCGTCACCCCCACGCCGATACGGTACCGCTTTCCGACGCGCAGATCCCGGCGGACAAAGAAAATTAAAGGAACAAAATGGGAGGAAAATAATTTTTAAAAAAAGACCCCGATACATTAATGCCGAGCGTGTCACATCAGAACCGGCGGCTCTCAGGTCTCAGGTGCACCGCCGGCACCTACTATTCTTGGGCTTTGCTGTCATTTTTGTCCGCTTTACTCCCCCCCGCCCCCATGTTCAGAACAAAGACTGTGAGATGAGGGTCATCTTCTCTGACAGCAAGGGCGGTCAGGCCCTTTGAGGTTGTTGTACTCCGCCGCCTTTCACGGCGCGCCACTCTCACTGACCTTTTTTTTTTTTTTTTTTGCGCTCTGCGATAGGGCCGCCTGTTAAAGCCCTGATCTCCAAACGCCGCCCGGGGTTCGGCACCTCTGCTTGGGCGCGCGCGCGGGCGAGGCGGCGCTGTCACATCCCCGCCCTTTTAACATCACTCTGCTTGGACTTTTTATTTTTTATTTTTTCGCACAACATCCCACATTAACAGATCCGGAACCCTCTGACGGCGAGGGCTGCTGACCTTTGGGTATAAATAATACTCTCCGTTTGACTCGCGAGCGGGACGGACGCTCGGCTCTCTCCGAGCGACTGTTGGTGGCCACGCTAATTGCTTTAGTGTGCTCATCTCGTCGACTGCCAAGTTGCACTCTGCTGAGCCGCAGACTTGGCCTGCGCGCGGGAGAGAGTTGGACAACGGGGCTCCGAAATATGCCAACATCCATTTGACTGCTTGGCAGCTGCACAAAGAGGACGGAGCAGGGAGGGGGAAGAGTATGAAAGAGGAGGAGAATGAAACGGAGAATGGGAGGCTGTCAGGTAGCGCCGGGCAGAGAGAAATGTGGAATGGTGGGGAAATCGCGGACGCTGCGAATGGGGGATAATATCCCCTCATCTGTTTTAGCCTTATTCTGCATCCTGATAGCCCGTGACTGACCAAGCGCTCCTTTGCTGTGTAGAAATTTACATAAAAATCAATACCTACTGACTCTCCATTCAATTTATTCCCCTTTCCCCTGGACTATCCCCCCCTCCTCTTCCTCTTCCTCTCTCTAATACCTAATGATTGGCTTTCAGCTACATAGGGAATCTTCCAAAGCTTCAAAATGTCCTGCCTCCAAGCCGGAATAGGACCCCTCCACCACCACCACCACCACCACCACCCACCAAACAACATCCAAATAAGGCAGGAGATGAGTGACACCGTATCAAATCCCAATCTCTTAACTGGTTCTGGTTGGAAGGAGAGGGAAGCGGAAGAAAAGGCGAAATCCGCCCGAAGGCCGGCGGCGCCGCAGTCAAGAATCCGGGCATCCCGGCAGAGGTTGATTTGTGCGTTTATTTTCTTTCCCCGCAGGCTTGTATAATGGCTTTGACACTGAGCCTCCTCATTGTGACCATCAGTGGTAAGCCTCTGTGTTAGGTCACCTGCCATATTTCCTCCACAGTGGCGGCATCGGCGGCGGCTAAACGTGTCGCCAAAAGCGACAACGCCCGCCCTTCTCGCTCCCAAAATAAAAAAAAATAAAAATAAAAAAAAAGGTTCCTGCTTGGCGGCGCAGCAAAGCCACGTGTTTAAGCTTCATCAGCAAAAGATGTAAATAACATTTCTCATCATTTCCCCATCTCGAAAGAGCCGCGTATCAGCCGCCGAGGCTTGAAACTACAAACAGATAAGGATCACGAGTGTCAGAAAACGGCGCCGTGATATCTAATGGCAGTATGTCATTGATGATTGCGCGCCGCCGTTTTATTATCCCAACTGCTGCACATCTGAGGGATTATTTTCCGATTGTGATGTTGCATTAAACGGAATCTTTTCCGGCGCAGCCAAATTAATTAGTGCCGAATCTCATGTGCTGAGGAAATTGTGACTCTTTCATACCGTTTCCCTTTGGAATGAAGCAAAAAAAAAAAAAAAAAAAAAAAAAAAAAAAAAAAGAAAAGGATTAAAAAAAAAAAA